>CAJNJA010007872.1:0-15844 GCA_905231915.1 Symbiodinium necroappetens
CTACTATAATATACTATAATATACTCCCCATCCCCGAAAGAAGCGCCAGGATGCACAGGCCCGCATCGACGCGCCCCTGGAGATCGAGTTCCGAGCGGGATACTCCGACGACACAGGCCGGCAGGGCGGGCTGTTGAGGTTTAGGGTTCACCT
The DNA here is from genome assembly GCA_905231915.1 of Symbiodinium necroappetens. Classification (NCBI taxonomy): domain Eukaryota; class Dinophyceae; order Suessiales; family Symbiodiniaceae; genus Symbiodinium; species Symbiodinium necroappetens. The sequence continues at coordinate 154 of CAJNJA010007872.1, forward strand.
TGGAGTGATTCAAGTCGTCACGAAAAAAAGATGATGTTGGGAATAAGACTAGAAATCAGAGTAGTATTGAACATACGGAGTCTCACAGCAATAGTTGCAATTCTAGGGCCTATGGTTGAGAATTAGGGCTTTTGATGGTGATGTGAAGGGTGGTGAAGTTCATGACGCCGAGGCTTGATGGTTCCATCATTAGAGTCGGGTTTCGGGATTTATTGTAGTATGATGACATCAGGGAACACGAAAAGTCAAGATTAGAGTGTCAATTTCGCACTCCTTTGCTAAGATGTTTGTCGCGCACCGCCCCGTATTTGCTTCATGGATCAGCCGGTAGTGTGTTTCGAGTTAGAGATTTTTGTGTTTTTGTTGGGGGGAAGGATCAGGTTTCACAGAGGCGTTATCCCAGGCACGGTCAAGTATCGGGTTTTATAAAAGGAGGAATTAGTCGCCCCCTTGCCGCATAGTTCCGCCGGTACCGTTCTTCTAACAATACCCAAGCACCTTCTTCTGACATCGTTCTAAGGATCATACTGTTGATGATATATATCCTNNAAGGAATATGCCATAATTCTCATAGTGAAGGGTCCTTAAAGGTGTGCAGGGTGGCTATGCTGTTGTGCGGGGTTGTGTAAGCTTACTATTCTATTTCGGGCTTTGTAGGGCTTTTGAAGGGTGATACGGGCTTATCATGTAATAGACACTTCATGATGGTTTAGCATAATGCGTTTGTGGGCACGGATGTCGGCTTCTTATTATTTCTTTGGCATCGTTGCTAAGGGGAGGGGCGAATTCATCAGGTGTCTAAGTTCAACTAGCCCGCGAAGCCCCAAAGCCTGGATGCTATTCGTAGTAGCTGAATGAAGACACTCTAGACTTTTTTGGATAACATGATCCCTTGCAGAACTTATTGTCTACACTTCTTTTGTGCTTTTGAACTCAGCAACCAAGTAAGCAAAGCTCAAGCCTTTGCAGAGATTGTGTAAACAAAACTCTACCCCGCAGCCGAAGCCTAATGTGGGGGCCTTATAAAGATTAGAATAGTGTTTAATGGGCCGTGCCTGCTTACAACTCTTGTAACAGGCCCTGAGATTAACCCCCTTAAAGCTGAAGTCCTCAATCCCCAACTCCCCCCCCCCCCCCCCGGAACCGCAAGCCTCGGAAGCCTCTCCGGTGCTAGGAAATGAGCTGGTGGAAGATGGTCGCTTGACTTCTATACCAGTGGAAGAACCCGATCATGAGTCCGATAAAGCAAGAAGACGCCGTTCCCTACAAACGACTCACACCCGGTGCGGGGTTTCTATGCAGGCCCTTTGAGGATCCGGTAAAATGGAGCCAACAAGGCCTTACCTTGTCCCATACAACTGTCGGATATCTTCTGGCGGGTTAATTCATGCAAGGAGTCTGGGGTAGGGTTCAGGGTTTAGGGNNNNAGAATATCGCCCTAAACCCTAAACCCTAAACCCCTAAATCCTAAACCCCCGGCTTTCGAGTCTAATCAGACCCCAAACCCAATCATCGAGTATACCCTGAGCCATAGCTGTCTTCGTCTTTTTGGGGATGCATTCAGCCACAGGGCTCTATACTCAAGTCTCCCTGTTACTGCCGAAGCAGGAGCTTCTGAAAAGAGCTTCCTACATTGAACCCTAAACCCTAAACCCTTAGTGTATGGTCCCTTGCTCCTGGCTACTGCCTCGACCAAAGTGGTATTCCCGACCAAATGCGAAAAGGAAAAGAGGTAATAAAACAACCCTAAACCCTAGACCCTAAACCAATATTGGGTTGAGGGCCGGATTTGGGGTTGGCAGTTGCTTTTGAACGAGGTGTGAGCAACTGTTCGAAGTCTGCCGGTTGGTGCTGAAAGCTGACGACCACGACTTATACATGTTTTGTTGTGCATGCGTCAGGAGATTCGTGACGGCGGTTGTTAGTTGCAACGTCGGCGGTGATGTGTCGGCTTGTCTTGATCTGCACATTTTTGACACTACAACATACTTAGACATACTTTTTCCTCGAAAGCTTACCGGCGCCTGGAGTTGTGCGCTCCGCCTCAGTTTCCTCCGCTTACCCGGCAGTTTGAACAGGCCTTGATGCCAATATTTCGTTATGCTAACCCTTAGACTTCCGCGAGATAGTCAGAGCTTAGTCGCTAACCACCGACACCCTGTCCCCGTGAAACCCAAAAATCCAAAGCTCCTCTGTCTAGTCCTGTAAACACGAGCCCTAAACGTCTGAGTCTGTGAGTCGATGACCGTCGAGTAAGCCCTAAACCCTACACAAGAACCCAGTAAGCCTCAGACCGCCCCGTTTTCAGGTGAAGACCAGGGAGGGCCCCGGAGGCAATGACTGGAAAGCACGGTGTGCTTTTTCTGGGGTCCCTTTTTGGTGTTTAGGGTTAGGGTTTAGGGGTTGACCGGCAGAGGAGGCAGTGCTGGCAGTCATCAAGTCCGGTTTCACTAGGGTTTAGGGTAGGGTTACTGTCATGGCTTCTGCAGTAAATTCAAAGGTTCCTTCGGGACCATTCGTCATCACGGATCCGGGGCTGCGGGATCATGACTGGTAGGTTCCTAGAACGTCTCCTTTCAGGGTCTATGGCCTTTGGGCCATAACCTATGTCATAGGGGCCATGTAACATGTAGGTTCAGTGGTTGCTGGGGTTTAGGGTTCAGCGCCCTCGACCCCCCGAAACCCGACACCATAAACGCCTGAACCCCCCCAAAGCCTGGGCCCCTAAAGCTCTAAACTCGGCCTTAAACCTGAAAGCCGTGAGGCAATGGATGGACAGAGCCTGCCGCTACTTCATCGCCTCGGACCTATTCATGTCCCCTTCTGAGGCCCTGGGATATATTATTTTGATAAAGTTCATAGCGGGAGTACCAGCAGATAGTAGTATCAGTATGGTAAAGTTAATGCAGCAACTGTCAGGGGATAGTGAGGTCTAACACATATCGGCGCGAATACGAACCGATACTATTCATCAGGGTTTCTTTGTGTAACCCCAACGCCCATGGAATCTTTGCAGGATGCCGCTCACCTTGAGATGAGCAACGACTGGCACCGCGGTCCCCTCTCTCGGGGAAGGATCGTCGTGCCCTCGCCGGACAACGTGTGCCAGTGTGTACAGGACGGAGTTCAACGATTTTGGGACATAGCGTCGGGCTTAGGGGCTTAGGATTCATGGTCGTGATTTATGCGGGCTGAAGGCCCTTATCTGAGCTCTGCAGATGGACTTTGTTTCGTCTAGCATTTGGGGGTTGGCGATCTGCGTTGTATTTTCTCGCTGAAGCTTTGGCATACATCTAAACTCTACAGCCTAAACCGAAGCCAGCGAAACCCTGTCTTAAATCCACATCCTAAGCCCCAAACCCTTAACCGAGATCCCTGCAGTGCGACCTCGTCAGCTAAGCGGGTTGGAAAGCCTTCAACCGAAATCCACGAAGTGCTCGGGGCTCTCTGCATTTTTGACGAGGAAGACTGGACGGAGCAGTTCGAGCTCTTCGGTTGCGTTATCGGCTTTGCGATCCTCCACAAGGAGCGAAAAGAAGTCTGAAGTAGCCTGAATTTCTGGTAATGGTATCCCTTGGGTTGCTTACTATTTAATGATCTCATACCAGAACATACCACAAGGATTCCACGTGAACTACAATTCGGTACTGTAGGGGAAGAGTGGCTACCTACCAGGCGCTCTTGGTTGCAAGCCTGCAGCAAAAAGGGGCTTGTGGCTTTAGAGAGCCTGGGATCGCCAGAGGCTCATTTGGCATGTTTTGGGGTTGTAGGATGTTTTGAGCCGTTGCAGGAGATAGTAGGGTGAAGGCTCTGAGACGGAAGCCAAGCCCTCTTTTGCAGGCTATGACGGACATTCTTGGTAATTCCTTTCGCTCTCTCTCGCTCGCTCGCGCTCTCTCTCTCTCTCTCTCTCTCTCTCTCTCTATACATATATATATATATATTCGTAGAGATACACACATATCTTTAGTTATCTACATATACATGTGTACAAAAAAGCGGCTTCGTCGATCTCGTCGGAAAACGGGATTGTGGGTTCTGTAGGTAAGCCCAGGACCTTGAACCTTTGAATTCATTTCAATCGCCTTAAGTAAACTCGACACGCGACACCCCAAACCCTAAATAAAAGCCTGCATTCCGACATCTCTGAAACGCTAAAAGCCCTACTTGGAGGTTCATGGGTAGTTATAAGTGGGGTTATAAGTAAGGTAACGATAGTTCTAACCCACATCAGGGGACTTATAACCATACTTATAACTACCCCTAAACCCTAAACCCGAAAAGCCCTAAAGGAACCCTTTAAAGGGACCCTTAAAGGAACCCCAGAACCCATACTTTTCACTACTCATGAACCTCCCAGTAGGGCCCTGAATACGAAAGCTTGAATCCCACACCCGAAACTCCAAAGCTAAGCCTTGCCTGCCGTGTGCGAGTCGTGAGAGTCGATTGCCTAAAGACCTAAACCGGTTTAGGGTTTAGGGCTTAGGGGGTTTAGGGTTTAGGGTTATCAGTATGCGATAGACTTTTCAGGCCTCTAGTGTTGAGGGATTTAGGTTTGAGGTTGGCGGCGCTTCCCGGATGCAATAGTCTGGAAGTGCTGCTTCCCAGCTGATTGGCAGAGTCTGGGTTCAAAAAAAGGGTTTAGGGGTTTAGGGTTTAGGGGGTTTAGGGTTTAGGGTCCTGAAGTCCTGAAGCCAGGAGACGATACCGGTGCACTTTGGGCACAACTTCCTACGGTCGGTGTGCCCTGGCGCGTCCGGGGAAGCTTCGGTGGAGATGATGCTGATAAATAGGGGCCCCCAATAATTACCAATACTATTGTAGGGATTCGCTGTTATGATTGTAGTATAACATACCCCAAAATCCTGTTCTAGTTATTAAGGCCCCTACATTGGGCGCGCGCGTCTAGAGCTGGGCTCAAGGGATTCAGGGCCTAGTGCATTGCGATGAGAAGGGGTTTATGGTTTCGTAGATGCTCTAAGCCGCCACGTTGCAACTCCATCATCACAATCCCTCGTGATGACGGAAGGTACAGGATTATCTTTCCAACACTAGGATTGCCTGCCACGGAGTCTTTAGCAAAATGGACCCCGCTATTCGGGATGCAGACCGGGGCTCCCAAGCTTTACAGGTGCCGCAAGGACTTCAGAACCCAATTCTCAAGACTTCGGCCCCTGATGCCGCAATCAGGCCTAAACCCTAAACCCCTAAACCCTAAAACCTTACGGAGCCATTTTGGCTCAAGTCTGGTTGTGAGCTCTGCCCCTCTCGTTTCATCCTCTGGAGACCTCTAACCTCTAGTCCCCTTCGCCCCTCGGACATCCTAGGTTTCTTACGATGTCTGGTCCGGTCGATCGTGGTGGGGATGCGGTGATGGATGAGGAAACTCAGCTTCTCGGTGAAGAGGAAGATGGTGATGATGAAAGCCCTCTTGCTTCTGCAGGGCCTGCGCTCCCCGAACCCAAAACGCCCTCTATCCTCGCCCGTAGTCCCCGCGGCCCCGAGGGATTAGCAGGAAGACTTTTGAAGGACGATGAGTCAGCCAGACGAGAGGCTCTCCAGGACGCTGCGAGCGCTGCCGAGGCCCTGAAAGCTGCGAAGGGAGAACTAGATGTGATTCCCCTGGAAGCCCCTAATCCCTATGTTGCGGCCTCTCTCCCAAATACTGCCCCCGGGGATAAACCCACATTGCCCAAGCTGAAACCTAAAGCCTCCGAGAAGACCCGCAGATTCGAAAGCCCCGAAAAGAAACATAAAACCGATCCGAAGGCTGTTGCACGAAAACCTGGGGAAGGGCTGGAAGCCCCACCTCTTTTCGGTGGGAAGGGAGGCAAGGCCGGACCCTCGAACCCCAAACCTCCTGAAGTTTTTCACCTGGACCCTGCGGTGCCCAGTTGGGTCTCCGAACTCAGGGATATGGTTACGGGAGGGCAAAGAGAAATTATGAGTGAGCTCCATAACCACAAGACTCAGCTCACGCAGGTCGGTCATCAGGTTCAGCATCTGGATAGAAAGCAGGAAGACCTTTCTAAAGCACAGGCCGACATGTTCGAGCGCCTGAACCAGATGGAGGCTGAGGTCAAAGAACTGCGATCTCGCTCTAGATCGGTCAGCCCCGCTCCCCCGCACCTCCCCCATCCCGACCTGAGTCCTAGGTCCACCACAGCCAGCACTATTAACAAACAGGTTGTCGACGACTTCCAGGTTGTTATTGGAGGGTGGGAGGAAGCTAAGAGGGCCGAGGTTGAAAACGAAATTAGGCAGCTCTTTGAGAAGATTAATGCTACCCCTCTTCTGCATAACATCCATGTGCCGTTCGTTAGGACCAAGTTTGCACGGGTAGAGCTGTTGTACACAGACCAAAACTTTGCCGAGAGACGTCGGGTTCAAAGCTTGGTCATTAATGCCCTCAAAACTCTCTTCAACACCTACTATAGCTCTATCCCCGGGCAGCAAGCTCGGAAGCTCTGGATTACCAGAAATCGCAGCCGCGAAGAGCGGGAGAAGATTCGTGCCTTGGTCAGCAACAAGGAGTGGGCACTGAAACATACCTCGGAAATCTTCATCGACCTCGATTGGAGAGGACGGCTCTGGATTCGGGGTGAACAAGTTCTGTATTGGGTCCAAAGCAAGAAACCCTCTGACGGAGCCATGATGCTGACGAATGCTAATGGGGATGAAACCGGTTGGTGGGTGCATGCCCCGCAGCTAGGACGTCTTCTCTCCTTGGATCCTGAGCAGGTTCGGGAGGAACTCCTCAATTGACTAGGAGCCCCCAAAAAAGCAGCTGCCCCCCCAACAACCAGCAAGCGAATTCATGAATTTGTTGCCAAACAGTGGAACCTGCATGGTAAGCATTTGCAGGTGCTTGCTAATTTGCTCGATAAGCTCGAGGACCCAGTTGATATCCTCTTCCTCCAAGAAGTTGGAGGGTTTTCCACGGTCCCTGAAGGGGAATGGAAAACTGATAACTTGTGTTTTTGTGGAGAGACCTACAGAGCTTTTATCTTTCAGTCGCCTTTGGCACATCGTGCGACAGCACTTTTGTTTCGCCAGAGCATTGCGCTGGAGGTTGTGGCACGTCACACATTTGGTGTCGGCTTTCTTCTCCAGTGTAGGCTAGAAGCGCGACATTATTGGTTTGGCACAGCGCACTTGCCCCATGAGAAGAGAGCTGACTCGGAGGACGTATGGCTCAGCTGCCTGGCTCAGCTGGATGAAACCTTGGCGCTAGCCCGATACCATGACGTGATCCTCTTAGGCATTGATGCTAACCAGAATTTACTGCATGCGAATCCGAATTTCCCTGCCCTTGCGAGACTGCAATTCCTTGTTCAGCACCGAGGACTGGAATTCAATGCATGCTGCGGTGTTACGTGGGAAGCGAGGGGTGAGAGTAGCACCGTCGATTGGCTTCTCTTCAGGTGGCCCATGTCAGAGGTGTCCTTCCACCTTCGTGAGGACCTTCGTAAAGCCTTACCATCAGACCATGTGCCACTCTTCGGTGTTTTCACTGGGAGACTCGGCCTCAAACTCAGACCTCCTAGGCCCAAACACGGGTGTGGTAGGTGGATCACTGACACGGCAACCCTTGAAGCTGCCGCCCAGGATCCTGCCTTTCAGTTCTCCCAAGAGTCCTTTGCAGATTTGTGTCGTAAGCATTCCCGGCGAGTCTCCTCCCTGCGTTACTCTGATCCTCCTCATGTACAGGAACTGATCCGACAAAGGAAAACCTGCAGTGACCCTGAGGAAAGGGCTCGTCTGTCCTCCGAGGTCACCCAAGCCCGCCATCTAGCTCAGAAACAGCATAAGCTGAAACTGCTTGAAGATGCTCGCTTGGGAGACCGAGCTGCCATCGGACACTTACGCAGGAGTGCATTGCAAAGTTCCTCGGATGGGAGCTTCATCGAGCGTGGGGGCGAAGATTCTGCATGCGAGTCGGTTCGTGCTTTCTATGCTAAGAAATACACCCTCCCGCCATCGGATCACCCTGTATCAGAGGTCCAACAGGACGCACTGAAACGCAAACATTCTCCTGCAGAAGCCAGCCCTATAACAGACGAAGAGATTGCGGCAGCTATCGCTTGCACCAAGACCTCCACATCTTCAGGTCTGGATTCGGTTTGCTATGCTGCAATTAGAACCTTCCATTCGAAGGACTCCCAGGGGAAGCTCAGGACCTTCTTCGACCGGATCCTGACAGGATCCATCGACGTTCCGCGGGACTGGGTCACAGGTAAAATCTGCCGGCCTACCAGAGTCCAGGACATGCGCCCCATTAGCCTAACACCCTGCCTGGGGAAAATCTTTTGTAAAATTCTGATAAAACGACTCCGACCTTTGTTCCCTCCCTATCAGGCCGGACAACATGCGTGCCGCCCTGGTACACAGGCGATCGAAGCTGTATCAGCTGCCCAAGCTACACTCCGTATTTTCAAACAAGCAACCGGGAAACAACTGTTGGTGTGCAAGTTGGATATCAGCCAAGCCTTTGACACTCTTTCCCATCATGCGATATGGAGGTACCACAGAGCCATCGTGTGAGGCACTGGCGCTCTGGTCTATGTGCCAGGAGACGACGGTCTGCCTACAGCTTGGATCCAAATCATGGGCTCAGCGGCTTGAGAGAGGAGTGCTGCAGGGGACTTCATTCAGTGCAGACCTCTTCTCCAGGGTCCTTGATTACTTCGTCGCAGGCCTGCTTCCCAGATGGGAGGAAAGTCAGCATGCTGTCTTCCGTAAATATGCTCTTCCCCATGCCTTGCTGTTTGCAGACGACATTTTGTTGTTTGCGGCAACGAGCTCTGAACTGCAACAGAAGCTTCAGTCCCTCCAGCTTACACTTGAATCCATAGGCCTGAGACTCAACCTGGACAAGTGCTCAGTGCTTGACCAGGAGGATGGGACGACCCCAGCGGTTTGGGGCAGGATGGCAGCAAAACCCCTTACAGGGGTAGAACACCTTGTTTACCTCGGAGTCCCCTTAACCTACAAGGTGAACCCCCTCGGACAGCTCGGAATCTCCCTGTCGAAGATGTCTTCGGCGTTCTTCGGCCTTCGTAGGTTGTTCGACCACCCTGACACACCAGTCAAAGAGAAGCTGCTGCTATTTCAGTCATACATAACATCCAAGTGGACTTGGTGTTGCCCCACTGTGCATCCTACTGCGAGGGCGCTTAAAAGCTTGGAATCATTCAAGCACACTTTGTTGCTTTCGTTGCTCAGGCTCCAGACAGATCCCTCCAGCCTTTCCTTTCCAATGTGGTGAGCAGGAGGAGGGCCGTCAAGGTCACTTGCGAGATCCACAAGTCAGCCAGATGGGGAGAACTGTGGCTCACTAGACTTTGGACCTTTTGGGGGCATGTTTTTCGTAGCAAGGCCGATTTGCCGCTGCAACACCTTCTTGCCAAAGGGTCTTCTTGGAGGGTCATTTCTGGCAGGTCCGCAGCTTCTGACCTTCTCTTCTTCATTCCTCGAAAGCTGCAACTCGTGTGGAACCTTCTTAGGGATGGCTCGCCCTTTGCTAATATAGAAGGACTGGCACAGGACAGAGACAGCTGGGCCGCCGCCTTACCTCGCTGGCTTAGGAAGTGGGGGTATGGCTCCTCCGAGATTGCCCGCCTCCCTGACAATTACCTGTACGATCGTCAACTGGTTCTTGTCGGTAAGTCCCTTGCAGTCCTTAGGCCCGCCCGTGTGTTCCCCGATGAACCCTACAGTCGAGAGGTCCAACATGTAGAGCGCGGAGTCCCACGGCTTAAACAATGGATGGTCTGGGCACGCCTTTTGGCTGCCTGTCCATCATACCACCTAAGGAGCACCATGCCCAGGCGACCCATGTCCAGGTACTGTGTGATTCCGGAGACCTCCTACGCCGGAGACTCTGTCTCTGGGAGTCTCTCCAGTCCCTTTGGAGATGGCTGCCTCATCTTCAAGATGCCAGAGCACCTTGCTTCCTTCCCCCCCAGGCCTTCGGGGCGCACATCCTCAGCCATCAGGTACCCCTCGAACTTCTTGCTCGAGTACATCGTTTGGACAACCTTGAGACCCAAATCGACTTCTTGTCATACTGCTACCTTTACCCCAAACAAACACCACCCTGGGTTGAAACAGCAATCCCCCAAACCTTTGGGCCTTTTCCAGGAGACTTTAAGGTGCTTTTCCGTAAGTCTGACTTCAGCCAAGCCAAATACTACAAGGACCTGTCTTTTTGAATGTTGGGCTATCGATGATGTCGGCTCATGGGGACTCCTGCTGCTCCAGAAGATAGGGATCTTCAGTTTCGGAGGATTTTTGGCTTGGGGGGACTACTTCAGGATTTCAGTGAGGCCTCTTTGATAGACCGCTTCAGTTTTTGACGGCCCTCCATTTGAGGGAGCTTCCTGATTGGGGAATGCGGTGAGAAGGGGGGGGGGCAGGACGGACATTTTATTGTCCAGCGCTGATTGCCTCTCGAGTTCCAGTGATTGCTCCTTGTAGCTAGCCATGTCTGCGCCAGCTCCTTTCTCGGACCAGGTGCCTCGTGCAAGGCCGCCTCCCCCGGCACCTGTGGGACCGGGCTCAGGTGCAGCTCAACCGCCCCACTCCGAGGGCCAAACACCGTGGTACATGAATGAGTGGGCTATGCAGATCATGACACAGCTGCTCACGATTGCATTGACTCTTTTTGTCATTGCAGTTGTCAGAGCTTGGAATAGGTGGGCCCAGAAACCTGGACCAACACCGGTAACAGGGCCCCCCGCACCGACATCGACCGCAACAGCGACGACACCTCAGACTGGTGGAGCAGAACAAGGCTCTGCTAAGGAGAAACCTGACAAGAAGTCGATCGATCCTGCATCACCTGCAAAGAATAAGACTGTTGATGCAGCTCCGCCTCCGCAAAAGTCTGCGGATGCAAAAGATGGGCCTGCCGTGGATGCTTCTCAACAATCTGCGCAGGCGAGTACAGACGACTCCGGGGCCAAGAAGTCTCCAGGAACCGGACGGAGATGCCATTCAGGTGACCCCCAAGGTCCTTCACTCGGAGATCAAGACAGTGCGTGAGTGCCTACAGCAGTTCTCTGAGCGTGTCTTGGGCCTCCTCGATGGCGCGGAAGGTCTGGGTGGGAAGACGGATCAGACGATCAAAGAGTCTGAAAGCATTAAAAGGGAGATCCTGACTGTCTTGAAGCACCTTGCTGCAAGCGATAAAGATGTCAAGGACGTCAACACCCGCCTGACAGGCATCGAGGCAGTGCTTGGCCAGCTGAATGGTAGGGTGCAGACCATCGGCACGAACTTCGACAGCATGGCCAAGACGCAAGACTCCCTCTTGAAGGAGATACAGAAGCACTTGACTGCCATCGGAGGGGCGGCCAAGAGCTATAGCGCGGATACCCAGCTGCTCATAGGAGTGAAACACGATAATTTGGAGCATGGGATCAAGGAGGTCTTGAAGCAGATGAAGAACACCGACTTTGAGAGTCACTCCTCGGTGACTCGCCAGCTCACTGAGTTGTCGAAACAAACAGATGGGTTGGGACAAGAGCTTTTGGCAGCGCTTCACCTGGTCCAAACGGAGCAGGCCAGCCACAAGGACAACATCTGGCAGGTGGCCCAGGTGTTGGCCGACGCAGTAGACCAAGTGCGCACAATCAGGGACTACTGCGAGCGCCCGGTCCCTGTGGCGATGCAAGGTGGAGGAGCTATGCCGGGAACATCGGCTCCGCCTCCTCCTATGGCCCCCCCGAGCTACGAGCCGGCTATCCCGGGTGGACGCCAACACATCCACCTTCAAAGTGCTCTGCCGATCTCCCGCGCACAGGGCTCGTCGCCTCAGGTTACAGTGGACATGGGAGATGGAAGGAGCATCAACATCCCGGTTCACATGCAGCGCTGAGAGTGATTACCTGTGTAGGATCGTCTGCGCTTGGAATGGCAGCTTAGCGAAGCAAGCGATGTTTGGGCTCTTTGCTCTCGTAAGGCAGGGTCTGATTGGGATGCCCGAATTTGCTTCCTGCTTCGCTGCATGCCTGAATTTAAACCTTCCTTTGCATGATGCATGAGTACTGTGGCACTGCGAGCACCTTTGCTCTCTTCGTTCGTACCTTAGGTTTTTGAGCCTGGCAATTTGTTGTCTTTTCCCCTATCCTCCTCCCCAAAGCTCCTGTGTTCGCGGGGCCCACCACAGCAGGCGTCTCACGAAGCGGATATTTTGCTGTGCCGTTTTCCGCTGCCCTTGATGCCACACGACACTTTGCATGGCACTGGCTGCACTGTCTGCTGCATGTGTAAAAAGAGGTTGGCGCTCGCGTACTGTTTAACAGCAGCAGTTCAGATGGAGGAAAGCCCAAGTCCGTGGTGTAACTTTGTGAATCCTAGTCACTTCGATGGAAGTTGTCGGCTCCAGCAAGGGATCATGTTTTGGGAGTTGAAGCCCTCGCCCTCAGAGGCGATTGACCTGTCGGTTGATGAGCCCCCCCCCAAACTCAGTCTCCCCGAGTTTGAAGCCAAATGCAACACATGGGTGATGACAGGGGCCACTCCCACACATGCGGAAGTGCTCGCACTTTGGGACGAGATGCCTTCCTGTCTGCTCTCCGCGAACACTGGGGAACGGTTCCTTTGTGCTGGTAGCAATCCTAGAAGCCCGGTGAGCCTCTCTGTACTGAACTACAAGGCCCCCTTCTTCGTTAAGGTTGTGAACCGTTTCCTTTTTTGGTCTTGCGCCGCATTTTAAGTACACTTCCTTCGTTGTTAGGGATAAGTGTATGTCCAGGCCCCATCGTGACTGTAGGAACGGCCCACAGCCCTCTCTGTTAGTTTCCCTGACGCCCACCTGGTCCCACGAAGGTCTATGGCTGCAAGACCCCGTGGGGGTGCACTGCAGAGAACACTTAGGATTTGTGATTGTGGGAAGTACCTTGCCCATTTATCCTAGGCTGCTTGTTTTCGATGCTCGTAGGAGGCTTCATGCAGGGTGCCCCAGCGTCCGTAGAAGAGTTGTACTTGCAGCCTTCACGACCATGCATGCGAGCACTCTTAAGCCCGTTGATCGCTGGTTGTTAGGGGAACAAGGTTTTCAGGTCCCAGATCCCAGCGACATTAACCGATATCTGTTTGAGACCCTACATGAGCCTCGCATGCGACAAAGGACCCTCCAGGAGTGCCTCAGGTTGCCGGTTGCTGAGAGAGATTCCCGAGAAGTCATCGAGATATTCTCGGACTCTGATTCGGGTGAAACCCCCGACTCCATCCCCGACTTGGAACCTCCCTCCTGAATTTGTTTGTCTGCTGCCTTGCATGCCTGCGCTGCCTTTGCTGGACTGTTGAATTTGATGCATGTGCATGACGAACTCGATGTCAGGACCCGTCGATGCAAGAGCTCAGCCCAGATGCATGATGCATGTCTCTCTGTCGATGGTGACATGGGTTCTGAGATGACGATTGTCTTACGGATTCCGAGGGCTAGGGGATTAGAGGTTCCTTGTTCCTTATCCTCACTTTGGATCTATCCCGTGATTTCCGCCCCCCTAATGAAACCACTAACCCGCGCCCTTTGTCCAACAGCCATGGACTGACAGACAGTGCCCAGAGGGGGCATTCGCTACCTCTCGGTGCTGCCGCCGCCGTAGTCCGCTGGACGAGATGATGGAAACTGGAAGGCGACCTGGTTGCTGATCTGGTGCCTGATCTTGCTCAGATGGGGAGTGGCCCCATGGTACGTGTTTCTCTGACACAGCTTACAACAAACATGGGCTCCTCTGCTGCGCTCGAAGCCTGAACATCGTGCTGCTTCGGGCTATGATGATTCCTCTGCGGGTCTGGTCTTAACAAAGCATGAGGACGACGGCAAAACAAAGCAGATGACCTGGTGGGTACATGGATTCTCCTGAAACTCTGCTAATGATGAGACCTGATCTGGGCATTTTACCATTGGGCCTCCCTCCCCGAGGAGGAGGCGCGTGCCAACGGCTGAGTCGGAGAGACAGACAGACTGCAGGGTGCACGACACCCCGTGGTTGATGCCTTTTGTCAGTGCCTCCCTTGTGGGCAAGCCATGAGTTTGGGGCGACAACTGTGACCATGACCCCTCGCTGCAAAGACGGGGGCGAAACTGCAGGGTGCTTGACACCTTGCGAGCGCGACTGTGCCAGAATGCCCTCCGCATGTGGGCAAACCACGTGTTAAGGGGGAACCTGACGACTTGAAGCAGTACTGAGTGCGTGTATAGTTTGAGCTGTAGGTCTTGGACAGTGCCAATGTGTACTGTAGTGTCTGCACCTGATTGTTTTGTTCACTGAAGCTTCTACCGCCTAGTGTCAGATGCCGCTGTATGCCTTGTTGGACTTGCCTGCTGGTTGGGTATTTTTCCGGGTTCACCTTTGTCATAGTTGAAAGCATGCGCGGCTAGTTTGCTTGTTTCACGCCGACTGGTACCCATGAACCTCGCCTGGCATGTCCGAGTTGTGAGAGCCTAAAACCTTAAAGCTCTAAATACCCTAAAACCCCTCAAGCCCCCATTAAGCTTTTGGGCCGGGCTTTCGGTTCGGGGTTCCCGCCACGTCGTAACCCTTGCGCCGGTTTTAGCCTGTGGTCTCCTTGTGAGAACTGAATAGGGATACAGCAACCGGGTGCCCAGCGTTGAGGGTTTAGGTTTTTGGGCAGCTGTGAGTTTAGGCTAGTTGAGGGCTTAGGGCATTTCAGGCTGGGTTCTCCTCTTTTGGGGGATTTAATTTAAGGTACCATAAAATAAGGAAGCCATATTATTTACTATAGATCCCTATTATGCTAAATTAAATAGAATCCCTTAACAAGAACCCAGCAGGGTTCAGGGTCCAAGGCTTAGGCCCTTCCAGGGTTCGGTAGAGGGTGGAATGTCTAGGGTACTTCAGGGTGTCAGGCACTTCGGGGTCTTGAAACAGTTTACGGCAAAGAGCAGTTCACCCTATAAAGCCTAAACCCTAAGCCCTAAACCCTAAACCCCTACTGTAAACCCCTAAACCCCTAAACCCCTAACCCCTGAACGCTAAACCCCTAAACCCTAAGCCCTAATGAACCAAGATTTGGATTGAAGACGGATACCGACGACCTCCTGCCTCTTGTGGAGCAGGCTTGGCTTAGAACCTTTGGAAGGTCCGCAGTGGAGTCGGGTAGTTCTCGAAATTAGGGTCCCGTTTTTAAAAGAATTCAGGTCACCAAAATACCTGTAACTACCCTCTATGGTAGCCTAAGTACCTCTGTGAAGGGTCGTAAGAGGTTCTATTGCAGGGTATTTTGGCCGGTCCTTGAAATGAGGTCTAGTGCATTTTTCTGCCTCGGCGTGCCGCCGCTCAGCTAGGCAGAAGCCGGCCTAGCAATGCCGGAGGCGAAAGAAGCTGCACACCCCTCGTAGATTTTGGTATAGCAATAGTTGGGGTATCGCGCAAAAGGCCAACAGCTCCGAACACCCGTCAACGTCACACTTGGCCCAAATCCCGAAGCATAACCCCCTCAAAAGCCCAACCGCTGCAAACCAAGGAAAACCCGTTAAAACCCGACACCTCCGCACCCCAAGCCCGAAACCCGTAAGCCCGAAACTCTAAACACAAAGTCTTAACAACCCAAAGCCGTAAGCTGTGCTTGGAGGCCCAGGGGACACAGTAAGTGGGTTATAAGTAGAGTTATAAGTACCCTGAACGGAGCTACCCTAATGATAACCCTACTTATA
>CAJNJA010007873.1:2500-15843 GCA_905231915.1 Symbiodinium necroappetens
ACGGGCCAAAACTAAGATCAGGAATCATTAAGGAGGATATGATTAGCACTAGGCGTTCGGACCTCGACTAGTTATGGCACGTTCTTGAACCCACAAAAGGATCACAGCAAATATTCTAAATTCGAGGCTCTTTCGGACCCAAAGCCCTAAACCGGAATGGGCTTGAAATGGTTTGAACATTAGGGTTTAGGGTTTCAACTCAATATTAGTTTCTGCCACGGGGCAATGGCGTCTGCCTCGATGCCTGCTTCATGCGATCCCAAAAGGTTGCAAAGTTGATTTCTGCCCGACAGCGGAGGCCCCCCCCCCCCCCCCCAAATGTGTTGCGGTTGGCTGGCATGGTGCCTAAAGCTGTCTGAAAGGAAATCGAGTGAACTGGGCCTTCAGGCCCATCTACAGGCCTGAAAAACCGCAACAGTCCAAACACGTGTCGGGAGCCAGGCCTGACTGACCCATCTCCATGAAGAGGCACAAAGCTGCCCGCCACCTCTGAGGACATCCAGGGTTTCAAAGACTCCAGGACCCTAAAAGCAGATTCCTACAAAACGGCCAAGGGGAAGCTCTGGCACGGTTATGACTCCAACCCCACTTGGGCTACGATTTGGCGTCAGTCCGGACGTAGGGTTTCCATCAAGTCCCTAATCTCTAACCCCCCAAAATCCCCGAACCCTAAACCCTCTACCCTTATGGTACCTTTTTAGAAGCCCTGTTGAAGGTATCCTTTGAAGGCACTCCTAAACCCCTAAGCCCTAAACCCTCACCCGACAGAGCACTCCCCAGAAGTATGGAGACGGAGGAGTCCCTGGCCCCCCACAACGGAAAGCAAGAGTTCAAAAGGAAGGGGATTTGGGGTTTAGGGTTTTTTAAGGGTTTAGGGTTTAGGGTTTGGGGTTTAGGGTTTTTTTAAGGGTTTCGACTCACACTCGCAAGGCAGGCATGGCGGGTACGGTTCGAGCTTGCTACATGGACATGACAAAGGGTTTAGGGTTTCGACTCTCACACTCGCACAAGCAGGCAAGGGTTTAGGGTTTAGGGTTCATGGCCATATCAATTTTAGCTTCAACCGAGCATCGGAAACCTGACTCCAAAAAACACAAACAGGGCAAAACCCAGGGACCTAGACAACCAGAAGGATGGAACTTGAACCAACATGAAAGCGTCCGCTTCAATCTGTGAGAGAGAACACACATTCTCAAACCCTAGCTTCAGGAAAGACTCCATCACCCGGAAACGAGCCATTCTGAAGTCCCCGAACTCTATAAAGCAATAGCAGCCTCACTGATTCGAGCACGGCTTGGGAGTATATTCTACAATTGCATTAGCGAGCCCTCAGGAAAAACAACACATACCTAAACTACGATATTGATGGCCCTATGCTAGAAGTGCGCCCCAGCGGCTCACTGCAGTGGCAGGCTGCGGTAAGAGCCGCACAGCAAACGATGAGGTTGGGCTGCACTCCTCTGTCGCCCAGAATTAGAAGTCCCATAACGAAAACACCCACAAACCTTATTAACGGAGACCTACTCTACTACCAAGAAGCAGGTTCATCTTCGGTCCGGATGATCTTACGATTGGCGTAATTAGGGTGCAGGAGTTAAGAGTTTAGGGTGTCCTCGTGTGCGCAATTCCAGAAGTAAGGCCAGCGCGGCGTCCCAGCGTCTCCCCTTTGCAAGTCGCGGGGTAGGGGCCAAGAGTTGCGGCCTTTGTTTTGAGGACTCTTTCGGAGTCTAGGGTCAAGGACTTAAGGGTTTAGGGTATGGGAAGAAGACTGTTTCGGGTTAGGGCTAAGGATTCTTGGATCTAGGGTTTAGGATCTTACAGCGTAGGATTAATGAGATCTGCAGAGATGGCTTCAGCACCCCAGCCCGTGAACCTGATTTCAAGTACTTGCGGGTCTGTGGTTCTGCACTTCGGGCTACCACCAACGGGAGGCAGGACATATCACAGGACACCGATGCATGAGCCTCGCCTCGGACCGGCTTCATCTCATGACTAAGTCTCAGACTGTATAGGGCCTGGGTTCAACCGAGACCCTAAACATCGAATCTCGGAAAACGCCACCTTGTAACCACGGTACATCAAAGACCAAACATTCACTTCTTGCAACTGTTTAAGGGCCGTTCCTTCCTTTTCGGATGTATTGGTGAGTCTGGTGAGCGCTCATTTTCATAGAGTCTTGGAACCTTGGAGCAGCAACAACACACACACACAGCACGCACACGTCCTATGATGCTGCAGGTCGGTAACAGACCCTGAAACTGAACCCCCCCTAATAGTTCAAAACACAAAACCCTCTTGCATCCAGGACTCTCGCAACCAGCCGGGAAATTCCACAAGACAAAAAACCCTAAACCCCAAAACCCTAAAACCCCTGCAAGCCCTGAGCCCGTCTTCGAGGAGGCCACCTTCTCACAGGCACTGACAGCGGCGCCGTAGGAGACGATGTCAGCCTCTAATGCCTGGCGGTTGCTGCGTTAGGTAGGGATCCGACACGACACCCTAAACAAAACTATAAGGGTGGGACATCCGCTGTCCCGTAATCCCCTCTTTAAGTAACTCCATGAAAGGATACCCCCACCCACAAATTTATGCTTGGGTGCTATTTGTGGGTTCCTGGTTGGGGCTAAAAGTGTTCGTGCTTAGCCTTTGTGGATACCATAGGGGCGAGCACATCTGTGTTTTCATGGTGACGAAAACCCCTAAAAGCACCAAGGCGTCTCGACCGACCTCGTTTAGGAGACTCTGCAGCAGCAGTAGTGCCAGCCGCCATTGTGCACCCTTCCTGGCTGGAACCCTCTAGACTAGAGGAACCCGTATACTATCCCTTATAGGAAGCCTTGTCATGGCCAATGTAAGCCTCATGGGTTACTATAAAAGCCACTGTAAGGTTTTGGCGCAAGAAGAGGATTCGGGCTAACAGCACGACGCTCGACCGAGCCGTCACGGCAAAAGCTCCGCGGTCAAGGGCATTATTGCTCTGATTGATGCTAAACGGTTTTGGAGTCGGTGCATCGGCTGTATAGTTTTGCCAAGCATCCCCAACAAAAGTTGCAGCAGCAACAGTACAACCGATGTTCATGCTCCGTAGGCTTCCAAACATAACGATAGCAATGAGCCAACGGCAAGTACCGAGCAATAGATAATGAGGGCACGAAGCGACGATGACAAGCGGACGTGAACTGCGAATTCTGACTCAGAAACGGTGACAAGGATAGCAGTGAGAAACATGATCGTTAGATACTGCGCACTAGTGTATTATAGTATAATATAGTAAATTATAGTAAATTATAGTATATTATGTTATATTATATTATAGTAAACTATATTATATTATACTATATATTACAGCCGGACTCCCAAGCAAACTGTGCTGTCCAATCCTTGCCAAGACTCTCACACGCGCTCATGGCCTTGGATAGGCCCGAAACCCAATGGCGAATCGTCACTAGCGTAAACAGGTGCGGGTTTCAGGGAAACCTCAAGCCCTGAGTCATCTACCGATCTCCCTGATGTCGATGAAAATCCGAACGAAACTCAAAGTTCTGCAAACAAGGAACGTGAAGCAACACTTCTAGTCTTCGGACCCGCATCATCAAGCCCAAACCCCAAAACCCCACGCCCAAAGCTCCGCAGTTCTTGGAGGTTCATGGGCAGCAAAACGTGGAAGTATAAATAGGATAACTATAACCATAACCATATTGGGGGGACTTGCAACCCCACTCATAGTTACCCATGAACCTCCATGTCTAGATTGACCCGCCGCCGGAATACCCGAAGCACACTTTGGGGGTTGAGGCTTAACGTCGAATGCAGCGCTGGATCTACCGCAATGATGAGGGTTTTCACATAATGTTGCAAGAGGTTGTGTAAATGTGGTCTAGATGTAAAGCGTGATAAACTAAAAACATACAAACACAAGTAGAAATGCAAGAGTGTGAAAGCTTGAGTGCAGGCTAATGGCTAATGCGGATCTTAACATGTGTGTCTTTGCATATGTGCAGATAACGCATGTATAACACCATAACAAGCCGTGACGTAGGTAAAGAGTCAGGGTTCAAGTTCAGTCTTGAAATACACAAAATTATGACGATACCAACACATGCTACAAATCCATGTTGTTATCATCATTCTGAGGCCTTCCAAGCCAGCATCCCCGCTTATGGCCTGGATCACATATACAGCTTGTTTGGATCGCGCATGAAGCCCCACCATAGTCCATACTGAACTTGTCGGGCTTAAACCATTTAGGGTTTAGCCTGGCTTTCGGTGAAGTTGAATCCGGTTTTTGGTTATGGTAAAGATACAATAGTTTCTCAGCCTAACATGCTACCCAGTATTAGGGCTAGGGGTCTCCTCTTGCAGAAGTTTGGTGCTGTTTCCACTCTCACGCAGGGACTACAACTAAACAATCACTAGCTGAAGAATCAGAGGCAGGGGGAGGGTTCAGCGGTTGGAGAAACTATTCAAGAGCACCATTGCTCCCTGAAGAGCCCGCCTGACATAGCTCTGAACATTTCTTGCATCGGGAGATAGCCTTTGCATGACCCAAAATCCTGGATGATCGATCTTAGGGCGTGACAGTGATCAAGGGAATACATTGGTGGTGGCTTCCCGGCCGTCAGGTTCACTAGCCAGGCAAGGGCGGCTAGACAAAGGCAGGTAAAGCTAGAGAAAGCTAGATAGTTACTTTGTTCATGTGCCGAAGACCTGTGGCCTTGAAAGGATGAAAAGGTAGGTCTGGAAACACAATAGAACCCAAAAGTGCTGGGCTTTCTGGCCCCGAGACTGGAAAGTTAAACCCTAAACCCATGTGCCCCACCATGCAAACACTACGCCAGCCTAGAAAGACAATGCTAGACAATATGCTAGAACATGCTAGAAACTGCTAGACAATGCTAGATAATGCTAGCGTTTGCCCGGGATGTTTTTCTTTCTCAGGTTGGACATCTTGAGTCGAAAACTCTCAGACATCACGTCCACAGAAGCGGAACGTGCAGTTCCCAAGTTCAACAGATTACTTTCCGAGTGAAGGAAAAGGTTAGCAGCTTGGTTTCTGAATGAAGGAAATATCTGGCAGCTTGGTTGCTGAATGCAGGAAATATCTAGCAGCATGGTTTCCTGAACGCAAGGAAAATCTGGGAAAATTTAGCTTTATCGAGCTCCCATGCTCGTCTGCTGGCTGTGAAGAAGACGGCTTGCACCATAATGACAAAGGGTTCCAAAGAAATGATGTCGAACTACTGTTCATCCAAAGGCGGAGCGGAACCCTGCTTGTCATATAACCCTTGGCCAGACCACTGTGTTGTAGATGATCAGGTTCGGCTTCAATCCTGTGCAACAGTCATCTTGGGAAAGAGTGTGGGGCTTACGCTCCAGGGGTTAGGTCGCCTTAGGGTAGTTGCACAAAACCCGGTGTCAAACAGCCCGAAAGACCTGATTGGGTCCGAACCTTCGGAAACATCAGGTCGGGGTCCAAACCCGTTAAACCCTAAACTCTGTGCTAGGGCCTAGAACCTGCGTCGAAACTGCAATTTTCGGCAAAAACATTTCTCCCGGTTTCGACTGGAAACGCATATTTACCCGAATAACCCTACACCTGCAAGGCTTAAATTATGGTAGTGTAGTTACCCTACAAACCATAAACACTAAATTACCACAGCATAACTCATTTTGTAGCTACCCGAGACCCCAAACCCTAGATTACCAAAGCCCGAATAAGCTGCAGTCCCGCGGTACTTGCATGCGTGGACAATCTAGCGAAGGATGGGGTATTTGCAGTTTAGAGTTCATTTCATAAGGTACAAGACTCAACCATGGTATGCAGCGGTTCTGTAATGAGGGTTATATATTTCTGCAAGAGTTCTATGGGACAGCGGCCTGAGTAATTAGAATAGGTTTTGTGGGGTGTGCCATACACTATAATACTCTGTTCATGCTAAGGAGCCTTTCGAATCGTAAACAGTACTTCTGATTGCTGAGGCTTCTATAATAAGCCTTCTGGCTTAGTTTTTGAGTTCCTGTACCCTACAGAGTTACCCGCACGAATTCTCGTGAAGTCGTGCGCGCCCCGAAAACTTTAAACTACTCAGGACTCAGGTACCAAGCTGGGCTTCAGGGACCTTAGACGCTCCACAAGCAGTCCACCAGGATACGCAGCACGATAACTAAGAAACTGCTTGTTATGGTGTTCCTTTGTTGAACGTCATGTACAGCTCATCTCGACTTTCTGCCGTCACAGACTAATTGCCAGAGCCACATTCCCATCGTGACAGAATCCAAACGGCCGAAGCGACGCAAGTCCAAAGCCAAATTCTGCCGATCGGGTCCTACTGCATGCCACCCTTTTCAAACCGCGGCCCATTTTGCTCAGGCAAATGTACTACGATCGCTGTATTAGCACAGTAAAGAATGCCCTCATGAGTATGAAACGGACAGGCAACAGTCTTCAGGTCACGGTGGGCCTTAACCCTAGACCCTCGGCTTGCCTAGCCCGTACCCGGAGCGTGAGTCCTTCAGCTAAGCTTTCATGCTATAGAGTCTATGTTTCTTAGCGCTATGCACTAAATGCATAGCTGAAGAGCTTGTACCGGAATAGTCCCCAAACCCTAAACCCTGTAAACCCACTATATCTATATATCTATATATATATACAAACATACATATACATATATATATATAAGCCCTCTAAGCCCTATGACCCCTTAATTTGCTTCAGGGCCGAGGGCTAAACTTCAATCCCGAGGTGCCTTCTCGGCCAAGGTCGGTAAACAAGCGCATGGCCAAATCCCAACGCTCGGCTTTCCTTGGCAGGTTTGGACATTTAGGCTTGGAGCTGAAGGGTCTAAAGCCCTCACAAACCGCCAAGGAGAAGAATATGTATGTATGTATGTATGTATGTATGTATGCATGCATGCATGCATGCATCTGTATGTATGTATATACATAGATGCATGCCATGTGAACATGACAGCTGACCGGCCAACTGGCTCAACAGATGCATCGGGCCATGTTGACATGCCTTCATCTTCAGATGTGCTGCAACTGTCAAAACTACGCTAGGGATCGGAACCGCAAAAGCAACAGCAAAGCCGCCACTTGTGCTTTGAAGACCCCGAAACCGCAAGATCTGAGCCAGCCTGGGCTTCGAACAGAACTCCGAAAATCTCTGGAACCCCGAGCCTGGCGGTGCTTAAAAACGGATTGCCAGAATGATTCGGAAGGGTTTAGGGTTTAGGGTTCAAGTGAGGGCCTGCCCTGGAGCGGAAAACCCCACACTGATTCCTGCGCCAGCAGACTCGCACGCCGACATGGCCGCACCATACCTGCATCTATTCACCGCTCAAAATCCCGGTTGAAGAGCGCATCCCGGCTGTGCATCTGCTGTGTGACAAAACTGAGTGACTACAACTAGTAGTGATTCTGCCACATTCAATTAGTTAGTCGCAGTCGCGGCCTCGTAGTCGCAGGCATTCGAAGTGGAATAGTCGTCGTAGTGGTAGTCGTCGGCACAGTCGTCATCGTCGGTGTCGGCATCGTCGTCGGCGGTGTCGTCGTCGCAGTAGTAGCAGTAACAGCAGCAGCAGTAGTGGTAGTGGTATTATTGGTCGTCGTCGTCATCGTCTTCGTCGTTGTCGAGGTCGCAACAATACAAATGAAAGTTGGAAGCAGCAGACACGGCAGTACGGGTAATACGAACGTAACCATACAACGCATACATCCTAGTAGCACTACTCCTGCGGATTATCGTATTGGTATGGTGGCACGAAACTACCAGTACCAGTCGCCAGTCATAGCGATGGCAACAAACAGCTCGCCCAAAACAAACAGCATCGCGATAACCACCGTGTGTTCTTTGCCTTGTTCGTTCTTCCTGAGCTTACTTGCCCGAAACCCTAAACTTCTTTCGTAGTTCCGTCCTTCTTCCCTTGCTCGCTTTCCCTCCTCGTGCTTCTTTCTTCATTCTGTTCTTTGTTGGGTTCTCCGCTTCTTGTCTTTCGGTGATTGTTCCTTTGCGTGTTTCCTGTCTTCAGTCGTTTTGCCAGACCTTTTCATTCAATCCATGAAAGCAGCAACACGAGCACATATCAGAATCGTCAACAGCAACATGTGTGTCCGCAAACAAGGGGTCAAGATTCAGAACAACTGGCATGTGCATCTGGGGGGGGGTAGAGCCATCTACACATAGGTTCTGACCCTGCTGCTCACTAGTTCCTGCCCTGACCCCTTTTCGGCATGGGCTTGGTTTATGTCCCATCTAAACCCTAAACCGTGAACAGCAGAGCCCTCTCGGCCTTCTCGCCTGTCAGTCGTGAACCCCTAAAACTCATCAGTTGCAAACCATGGGCGTGACCACGTTCGCCCGGACGTCCGCCAGCAAGAGCCTGGTAATCTAGGGGCCTCAAAATGGGTAGGATAGATTCCCTCGAAGGGTTCAAGGGCACTTCACGGGTTATAACTATATACTATAATATAATAAGGGTTCTATCATGTCAGGGGCCCAATAGTCTCAAGCCTTGCACCCCACACCCTCCGCAGTGCCGGTGAGGTTCAGAGTACCGGACCGGTTTCACATCAAAACAAAAGCAGGGCGTGCGCGCAAATCAAAGGTTCCGACAACACCATTAATGGAAAGGATAGATTAGTTGCTACAATACCCACAGAGGTCTTTGCCCTCACTCCCTCCTCTAGGATTTAATCCGTGTTCCTACCCGACCCCAAAATTGAGACCCGGCATCTCAAGGTCAACGTGTTCTGCTTGACTTTCCGGGTTCAAACCTTTGGCAAGGTGCAGCCCCTTCCAAACAGTTGGCTCTACTCCATCAGGGGAGAAGTCACTGCGGCTTGACAGACACGAAGCCAAAATAGCTTTACTTCGCAGATCCCGGGGCATCGGACTCGTACATGGGAGGGCCAGGAAATGCTGGAACCTCGGGCCTTGTCATGAAGATTCCTGGGCCTACACAGGCCCCTAAATTTAATTTTTTGATTCCCCACATCAATCGCTTTTCCTGATCTCCAAACCCCCCTGAATCCCTAAACCCTAACCCGAGGGTGCAGCCTTGAAGACTTTTCACTTCACTAAACCCTCAAATCCAGCTCCTTCTTAGTTACTATATATGTTCTTGTCTTTGTGCCTGTCTGAGCGGGCAACTTCAAAGATACCCTGACTTCATTTCAGCACCGCGCCGTCGCCAAGTGGCTCACTGAGAATGTAAAGAGCCTGCTGCCATTGGCCGCCCCGCTCACACGCACCTTGGATCGCTAGAGTACCCAGGGGTTTAGGGTTTAGGGGTTTAGGGCTTTTCTAAGGTTTCGGGAAAAAGTGTGGCTCCATAGGGGTAACTTCATTGACATGTGTCCAGCTAGCGGAGCCAAGGGTCAACCTTTGGTCTTACATAGTAATCTTTCAAGAAGACTACAGGTTGCCTAGTCTACTAAGATAAGATGTCATGCACGCAGAAACGGTCTCAAGCACGGACCACAGAAGACGAAGAAAAGTCGAACAAATCGTAATGACATAGATGTGCAAAACTCGCCGAAACATGAAACCGCAAAGCAGCCTGAATAATTTTATAAGGTTCGAAGCCTTTTCAGCCTGAACCCTAATCCTTAACACCACTAAACATCCCTAAACCCTAAATCCTGATCCCCAAACACTTTCTGCGGCCTCGTCGCTGATGGCGCAACTGTAGCTGACGATGGTGAGCTGAAGGCTCCTCAGTATTTGACAAACAATCGATCGGGAGGGCTGCGTGTTTTTTTTTGGGAGTTGGGTTTACATAACATAGGGGGTTTAGGGCTTAAGGGCTTGGGGGTCTAGGGTTTAGGAGTCCGGGGTTTAGGAGTTCAGGGTTTAGGGGTTTGGGGAAACCATCATTTCATAGGCTCAAAAGGCCACAGAAACCCAACGACTGTACACGAAAGCAAGCATCATCTGCGATGACACCACTGCTCATGATCATCATCGCGGCTTGTTTCAGTGGCAACCAGAAGTTCAGAAGAGCAAGATTTCCAATTTTCAGATCAACAGGAACTGTGGTGAGGTCTAAAGTCTAGAGTCCAAAGCTTGTGGGCTGGGCTGATGGGCACGGTTTACGCCCGATGTGGGGAGCCAATGAGGAGCCTGAAAACGTGGGGCATCCCAACCTGTAGATATGCCCAACCCCTAAACCCTAGCGACACAGTTTGCATGTGTTGACTCTGGTCTTATCGGTTGCACAGGTCGCGGCCTTTGCACATCAAGCAGCTCTCCGTCAGTGTGGGCTCTAAACACTTCAAGAAAACGATGGGGCCCCAAGATAAGGGCCCGATTTCCAACAAAGGGTTTCGGCGCTCACACTCGGACAATCCAGGCGAGGCATGTGGTTCGAGGTCCGAGTTCAAGACCACCATCACAACACACGTCCACAACACATCGCAACAATTGGGTGGATCTTCATCTCGCCGACATCCACTACGCACTGAATACAGCTAGTTATGGACTTCGACGACTGCTGTGCCGAAATCATGCAGGGGGCAGGTAAGATAACAGCCTAGATGCCAGGGAGCGACCCCAGGACATACGTGATTTCATGGAAACCTCACGATTCCCAGTGTGAAACCTCCTGACTCCCTTTACACACTTTACCGCATACAACCTAGATTAGATAGGGCCCAAGAGTTTAAAACACAGCAAATGCGAGGATCACAACCATTAAACAGATTCACTCCAATTCCAAATTACAAGTCCTAGTTTGATCATGCAACCTTGTGTGCACACTATGAATTATGATTAAGCTTTACCCTCAGTGCCGCTTAGAAAGAAAGGCTTGTTTTTGTGCACGGCACTTAGAAAGAAAGGGTTTAGGGTTAAGGGTTTGGGGAAAACACACATCAAACCTGCGCTTGTACTTTGGGTGCCTACCGAGCAATTCAGAGAGGGAGACAAAGATCGAATAGCTAAGCATTGGGGTTTCAGGGATTTCGAAGGATTGAGACGGTAGGATACACGGGTTTACGGATTCGAGATTAAGACTATCGAGCTTGGGTGTTAAAGGCCATCCAGGCTTTTGCGAGTAAGGCTGCCGGATCAAAACAGGTTTAAAGGCTATCTGAAACTAGTGTTTAGGCTGTTGGCTTGTATGTATGTATGTATGTATGTATGTATGTACACATGTATGTATACATAAATAAATTAGAAATATATATATATATATACACATGCATAACATTATTACACTCTTGGTAACTCCATGTCATATGTATATATTACACTCTATGATCACCCGCAGAAACCCTTCAGCCAGGCCTCGCCTCTTGGAGATCTTTCATCAACGTCAGTACATGATGGAGCTGCCCACCTTCCCGCTGCCAAACTCAGAAAGCTGGGTTTAGGCTCGGTTTAGGGTTTTTGGTGGGCTTAGGGTATAAGGTTTTAGGGTAGAGCTTGAAGGTTTAGCCTAGGGTTTCAACGTCAACGCACCCCAAGCCCTATAAAGCCGAAGCCACGTACTGCCGCAGGCCCCACAGACCTGGGCCCCTGGAGCTCAAATCTGATGAGGTGTGTCCGGCATAGAAACTTGATCCTGTATGGGGTGAGCTTGGGACCCGGAGTGTGTGTCGGGCTGTCCTGGCTCCTTGTCATCTTTCCCGGCTGACCGTACCAACACTTATGCCAACTTACGCCCAACCCTCCTTGCCCTTGTTACCAACTTCGTATCTCAAACTCTGAGACGAACATGCGACGCCGGAAAACCGGTTACTAACCCACGTCGAGCTCGAACGGATTAGTAAATCTGTACTGTAGTAGATGGCATCGTTTCAATTTTATAGTGCTGTGTATGATCAAACAATGTTGTATCTGACTAGGTTACATTAGCCTATATTAGTTTATATTGAAACATAGCATTTCACATCAAATTCTGCTCCAGTCCATTCATTATTGCCTTGTAAACAGTTATCATCATGATATATTAGAAAAGTGTTTTTTCTGATGTTGTCATGTTATGCCCAACTATTAATACGGTATGATGCTCAATAATATGAGATGACACTATGCTACAACATCTTGTGCCATGCTGTATCTGCTCCTAGACAACATGACCCGAAGAGCTGCACCAGGCTGAGGAACGGCACCTCGATCGCAAGCAGACATGGCCGCATTGAAGGACCTGAAAATGGCTTAGGGTCATCCTAAGCCCTAAACCGAGGTTGGTGGAGCAGCTCAGAAAACCCCACACCTTATTTCGGAAGGTCTTTTTAAACCATCAAACCGAAAACCTCAATAAGCTGTAGGCTTCGCTCTACTTCTGCTTCTGACTCGGCTTCCGATTCCAGCTCGTAGAGCATAAATAATTAGAGCAGGCTTTTGCGTGTATTGGGAAAAGTGATGGCATTTATTCCGGAGCCGATAACAAACGGGCAGCGTCGCAGGAGACGAGCGTTTGGAGGCAGACAAGCCTTTCTCCAGAGAACATGGCCGTAAACAACTACGAAGCCGGATGCCATCAAAAGCAGTGTTCCGGATGGGGGCTCACGGGTTGCACTTGGCATACCTGGCCGATATTTCAGAAATGTCAGAATTCAGATCAGCCTTTCGTTTGATTCTTCCGTTTTTGAAGCGATAGCTGCTCATTCGAGCAGTGGCAATACAAGTAATACTAGATGTGCACACTGTTGATTTTTATGTAGCTGTATTCTGCGTCATGCTGTCCTGCATGTTCTCGGACTATGGTTTTGCGACTCGTCAAAGGCTCCATCGTGCCACGGGACATCACATCCTTCCAGTTAGAGCAAGGCCGGAGGCAAGGACAAAGCATACCCTGCTTCAAAAAATCTTATACGGCTCAGCCTCCATCACAGTGTACAGCGTGCAGTCGCGGCCCGTACCAATCTGATAATTGACCCTATGAGGTTCGGAATAGACGACTAACCTTTTGGAGTGCTACTCTTGCGTCCAAAAGCCTAAAAACCTCAACATACAAGTCCTCAGAACCTTACAGTGACACTACATAAGACAGCCTTGGAAAGGCCAGATGCACTACATCCAGATTCCCTGCAGTGTGAAGACGAGGGGCACAGCATCTGCAAGCGACGCTGCACACGCTGCAGCGAGGACCTCCAGTGCCTCGTCAAGAGAATGCATCAGTTCTTATGCACGTGTTTCTGTACAGTTGCATACGAACATGCGAATGTCTATGTAGTGTTGCATGTCGAGCCTACATGCGGTATGGACATTATGTGTATGCATATATATATATATGTATGTATGTATATATATGTATATATATATATAGAGCGAGAGAGAGAGAGAGAGAGAGAGAGAGAGAACATGTGCAGACATGCATGGATGGATGGATGGATGG
>CAJNJA010007874.1:5035-15843 GCA_905231915.1 Symbiodinium necroappetens
GTTTAGGGTTTAGGGCTTTAGGTTGCTGGGGTTTTAGGGGGGTTTATAGGGCTCGGGTCTCAGCAAGTAAGAGCAAGAAGAGAGTTGAGGCTTGCCGGGCCCCACCAACAGCAGCTCGAGGCTGATGCTTTGGGTCTTTAAATGTGGCTTAATTTAGGGCCTGAGTAATTTGTATATGGGTAGTTCTCTAAATTAGGGTACCCTTTCTGGGTCCCATATAAAGTACGGCACCCTTATGAAAATGGAACCCACAAGGGAGCCTACTTTAGAGAACTACCCATATATGGTATGCCATTAACTATTGATTCTGAAGGAACGGAAGGAACTGGTTCAGGAGTCTGAGGACTTCTCTTATCAGACTTCCGTCACCCTAAACCCCACACCCTGAACCCTAAAAACCCCTAAAAACCCCTAAAAACCCTAAAAACCCTAAAACCCTAAAACCCTAAAACCTAAAACCACCACTTCAGGGGTTTGGGGGTGGCTTTCAGGGCTCCGCGCTCGAATCAGGCTCTTTGGGTTTAGGGCCTTGCAGGATGGCCTGGGTTGTAGCATATAAGGATCCTACGATTTAGGGTACTATATTAGGGTCCCCTATTTTCCGAAACCCCCATTTGGAGTTCAGGGCTGCTTGGGTTTTGGGGCTTTAGGGCTTTAGGCTGTTAGGATTTTAGGGCTTTGGGGCTTTAGGGTCTTAGGGTTCAGGGATGCTTGGGTTTAGGGCTCAGGGCTTTAGGGTGTTAGGGTTTTAGGGTTTTAGGGTTTTGGGGCTTCAGGGTTTAGGGTCTTAGGGTTTAGGGTTTTAGGGTTTAGGGTTTTAGGGATCAGGGTTTAGGGTTTTAGGGTTAGGTTTCCTGCTTGGGTTGAACATCGTCAACTGCGGACAACACGATCAAGGGGTTTAAAGGGGCTTGGCTTTGCCCTAAACCCTAGAAAGCCTAAACCCCAAAACCCTAAAACCCTAAACCCTAAACCCCTAAACCCTAACCCCTAAACCCTAAACCCCTAAAACAAGGGATTTAAAGGCCCCCAAAGCCCCAAGAGGATGAACGGCTCCAGGCCTTTGGAAGATTTGCACCGGAGCTTGCCACGCATGGCAAGAGCGTCATTTGCCTCGAGGTGCCCGCGGAATGCTCTACTTGAAGGATTGAGGGGGGACAGTTTAGAGTTTAGGGGCTTCATATTTCGAGTAGGGTTTAGGGTTTAGGGGTTTAGGGTTTAGGGTTTAGGGTTCGAGTAGGCTTTTGTGCTGGTCCAACTATAACTATAGTAAGGAACCACAAGGAACAATATTGGCAAGTATTTCGCTAGGAAGAGCTGAGAGTGGTCTGTTGACAAAGGGGGCCTTTGGCAAGCCGGCTCTGTGTGGGATTGTCGGTATCTCAACTGAAGTCTCGAACTTGAACCAGGCGTGAACATACTACAGGGTTTAGGGTTTATTGGCCTTAATAATTAGAATAGGGTTTTTCGAGTATATTATCCTATAATTACAACATGGAATCCCAAAATAGTCTTCGTAAATGATTTAGGCCCCTATATTACATACAACTTGCATGCATGCAGCAGATGGACAAACAGACACCCAGCCAGCCGGCCAGGCAGGCATGCATACATGGATGCATGCGTGCATACACACATGTGCTTCTATGAACATCTGCAAGCAACCCAGGACGGATAACCTATATAACAGTTAGAAGTACAACAAACAGACAAGCAAACCCAACAAGGACACACACACACACACAAATCACTAACACATCAAACAACCAACCAACGACACAATAAACACGCAAACAACAACACAAAACAGTCAAGCAACCAAACAAACAACCCAACAACCAAACAACCAAACAAACACCCAACCAACCGAACAAACAAGCAAGCACGTCAACAAACTGACAAACAAGCAAGCAAACAAACAACCGTTAACAATCAATCAAACAAACAAACGAACACGCCAACAAACAGCCACGCAAACAAACAACCACACAAGCAAACAGCCGAACGACTCAACCACCAACTCAACCAACCCAACCAACCCAACCAACCCAACCAACCCAACCAACCCAACCAACCCAACCAATCCAACCAACCCAGCCCACCCAGCCCACCCAACCAACAAACAAGCAAACGAACAAACACAACCCACACAAACAAATAACGTACAAGCACACTAGCGAACACAAAGCATGGATGTAACCTCACATTGTAGAAAGTCTTTGAACACATACATGCATGTATGTGTGTATATGTGGGTACATATTATACCATGTGAACGCATATACACACAAAGCCGGTTAGCCTCACATACACGAACGCATGCACACACTCTTAACAGAGTGCTTCTTACACTTACAAGATAAAAGCTCGGCTCTTGAATCAGCTGAGATCGCGGCAATTCCCCCGCGATTGAATGCCCGGCTCGGGGCCGTGCCCAGCGAGCGGCAGCGGAAGCGGAATTATTGCGAAGTATATTCTCAAATCCATATAAGGGGTCTGAATCATAAGGAAGAGTGTCCTCTTAAAGTCCAGAAGTGCTAGTACAAACATGTAAATAGACCAACACCTTCTTGAAGTTGTTACTCTGAAATTGCAGCACATAAACCTTCATAAACTCTCCTGAAATACACGGTTACAGGACTATACTATCCGACACCCTCAACCCTACATCTGAAACCCCCAAAGACCAAATATCTTAGGTGCAACCTTCAGGACGAAAAGTCTCCATGTATCCCTTTCGCTCAGAGCCAAAGCCTTAAAAATGGGTCATACTAAGCCCTATACACCCGAAAGGGTTTAGGGTTCAGGGCTTAGGTTTTAGGGTTCAAGGTTAAAAGTTTAGTGCCTAGGGTGTAGGGTTTAGGGGGACCACTCTACAATAACTAAACCATATTAACCTTTCACCCGAAGCCACGATGACAGTAACTGAAACATAATGGTCTTCAACCCTAAGCCACAATAACCCTAAACCTAAGTATCCCTTGAGCCCGACACCGAAAATCCTGCACCCAAGACGATAGAATCCAAACCCTAAACCACCATACCCCAACGCTAAATCCTAAACCACCCCACAGGCACGGGGTGTTCCAGGGTGTCCATAGAGGTTCTCTAGCCGGGTTCTATAGCATTTAGGGTTGAGAGTTGAGACAGGGTTCTACACGGATTTTTGAAGAGTTCTCAAGAGGGCTCTGCAAGGGCTGCCATACCCCGAAGCACGCTAGAGAAGTAGTATGCCTTGAATCCAAGGTATACTCCTGAAGTCCACGGCTGGGGATTCCAGACAGTGCTACCATAGAGCGAGATGCCCAATACCTAAGGTATATGGGTAGTTCTCAAAATTAGGGCTGGTCCTTTGTATAAGGGTGCTGCACTATAGTGGGGACCTAGAAATCAGAAAGGGACCCTAATTTAGAGAAATACTTATATGCCGTTTCAATCACAAAGGTGCCCTGACAATGCAACGAAGAGTAAAGAAATCAAGTCATCTTGGCTCTTAGAGCGAGGTCCTCATAGGGTAAAACGAGGTCAACAACCCCTAAACCCTCAACCCTGAACCCCTACACTCTAAACCCCTAAACCCAAAAGTGCAATGCTATATAGGGGCCTTGTGAACCAGAGCCGAGCTTTCATGGGGGCCATAGGATAACAAGTAAATTTGAGGAGCCCGAAAGGAGTAGTCGTACTACGGGGTTTTAAGGCTTTAGTTTTGTTCGTTAGGGGTTTAGGGTTTAGGGTTCTAGGCTTAGGGTTTAGGGTTTACGGTTGATGATAGAAATCCTGCATTACCCATCATAAGGAATATATCCATAATTCCCATAGCTTAGGGTCCTGAAGGTAATGCTAAGGATTTACATCCTAAGCCCTAAACCCTAAACCCTGAAACCTTAGGGTCCTTTAGGTCATGCTAAGGATTTAGATCATCAGCAGAATAAACCCTAAACCCTAAACCCTAAGCCCAAAACCCTAAACCCCGAAAACCCTAAACCGATTTCGATCATCGACAGAATTTAGCTCAGCTCCTACTTGAAGCCCAGGGGCGTTGAGCTCCTGTGATGGGTCTCTTGGGTTTAGGGTTTAGGGTTTTGGGCTTAGGGTTTAGGGTTTAGGGGTTTGGGGGTTTAGGGCTTAGGGTTTAAGATTTAGGGCTTTGGCTTAGAGTTTAGGGTTTAGGGGTTTAGGGCTTAGGGTTTAGGATTTAGGGCTTTAGGGCTTTAGGGGTTTAGGGTTTAGGGTTTAGGGCTTACAGAGTTTAGGGTTTAGGGGCTTAGGGTTATGGCCTCTGTCCACGCTAGAACACAGGGATCCTTACTTTCAGCTATCTTCTGTCGCCGCTGTAATACCTACTAAAAACCCGAACACTCCGACCATGCCGAAACCCTGAACAATGGACCTTGATAAATAAAAGCAACAACCTACAAGCGCCATAGAAGACCTCGTAAAGGCCTGTAAGAATCCATATAAGCCCTAGACCTCCATGTCCGTGCGCCCAACCCAAAAACGACTCTACCCTTAGCCCAAGGCAAAACCCCAAACGCCTATATCCCAAGCCCAGCCCAAAGCCCTCGAAGCCTCAAACAACTCTAAACTCAAAGCCCAAACCCCGAAACCCCCTAACCCTAAAACCTTAAACCCCCTAAAAGCCCTCTAAACCCTAAACCCTCTAAACCCTGAAACCCTAAACCCCCAAAAACCCTAAAACCCTAAACCCCCTAAAACCCTAAAACCCTAAACCCTCTAAACCCTAAAACCCTAAAAAACCCTAAAACACCCTTACAACCCTAAACCCTAAACGCTATTCCGATTCCTAAAGCAATGAAGCCTGAAACCTTCTCAAAACGCGGGGGTCCCCCTGTGCTCTGAGGTCCCGGCTCCGCATTGGAGACCGCCGCGCGCTGCATGGGCGTCAGAGCCGCTTTGACGCTCTCCACCTCGTCCTCCTACTTAGCGCTTTTAGGGCTTTAGGGTTTAGGGTTTTAGGGTTTAGGGTTTTAGGTTTAGGATTTCAGGGTTTAGGGTTTTAGGGTTTAGGGCTTTAGGGTTCGGGGTTTAGGGTTTACCTGTAACTCTCTTTACCTACAGTTTAGCAGCCATTTGCCCCGTACTTAGTGGGTAGAACCCATGATTCGAGTCCCAGGTCTGGGGATCTTAATCGCAAGGCTTTCATCTTTGATGAGCCTGAACCATGAACACAAAACCCAGCGCCGAAGCCTCGGTTTCAAACTCCAGCTCGCTGCCCTCTTCGGTGTCATTGAAGCCGGGGGGGCTGCCGGCTTTGTCAGCACATTCTTGGAGAAGTTCCTCTGCAAGGGATCGGGGATATGGGAGGATGGGAGGAGAAAAGGATTTTGGTTGGGTTTTCTCTACATCAAAACCTTTCCCCTGTTACGATAGCTCCAATAACTCTGAACTCATACACTATATGGAAGCTCTGAAAGCTCTTTAGGCTCACAAGAGATTCCTTTCAACGTACAGGAATCTTCAACCCTAAACCCTAAACCCTGAACCCTAGCGACCCCTGTTAGAAAGCTCTGTTGAAATCGCAAAGGCTCCAAAGAAAACCCCCGTTCAACTCCTCGACTCTGTCACCCCAAAAACGATTAGGGTTTCGGGTTTAGGAATGTGGGTTCCTTTAGTATCCTTACAGTTGGTCTGGAGCCTGAAGAATTACCAACATCCTTCCTTAGGGCCTTAGGGTTTCGTCTTAGAGCGGTGCTCGAATATACTTATGTACACCAAGACCTCACAGATCCATGAAGGCAGCCCTTGACGGAGTCCTGATCGACACAGAGAGCCCAAGACCCCTAAACCCTAAACCCCAAACCCTAAAATGTATGAAGGAATATACGTCAAACACAGCGAGCCCAAGACCCCTTTAAACCCTAAACCCTTCATAAAGGAATATACCTCAGACATTCTCAAACTGTAGGGAGCTTTCTATCATGATTTAAGGACAGCTTGGGGTCTCTGGGTGTGAGAATCCCCAAAGCCCCGCAAGCTAGTATAGTATAGGGGTTTAGGGTTCAGGGGTTTAGGGTTTAGGGGTTTAGGGTTTAGGGTTCAGGGGTTTAGGGTTCAGGGGTTTAGGGTTCAGGGTATAGGGGTTTAGGGTTCTGGGGCTTAGGGTTTAGGGTTTAGGATAGATAGAATGAGGTCTTGGTGTAAGTATACTCGAGCACCGCTCTAAGACGAAACCCGAAGGCCCTAAGGAAGGATGTTGGTAATTCTTCAGGCTCCCCTGCAAACTTTAAGGATACTAAAGGAACCCACATCCTTACACCCGAAACCCTAAACCACAAACCCTAAATCCCCCAAACCTAACCCCTAAACCCTAAACCGTGCCCAAACCCGAAACCCGAATCCCCAAAACTGACCCCCCAAGACAGCGGCTCGCTCCTTCCTCCTGTCGGGCCTCAGCAGGAACGGTGTGGCCGTGCTGCTTGTAAAAATTGCTCGGTAGGGGATCTAGCTTATCGTGGAGGCTATCAGAGCCTGTAGTCTGTGGTGATTGTCAGGGGTTCGTAAGGGTTTCTATATGGTTTTAGAAGGAGTCCTACAGGGTTTTGCAGACTTTCAACTGGATCAGCGGGTTTAGTAAGTAGATGAAAAACTAAGGGTTATGTTCAGATAACACCAAATGCGTATATAAATGGTTGTACCCTTACAAAAGCGACTATACCTATATCACTAAGTTCCATGATGAAGCAAACCTCCGCTGTGACTGGGCAAACTACACAACTACCCCTACAACACCCTAGAACGCCCTGCGCCAAGCAAAAACCACAACAGCAAAAACACTAGCGCCCAAGAATACCGGCTTAAGGCTGGAGGATTCTGCAGCATTCTCGGGTTTCGCCCCAAAGGTCAGTCCAACTAGTCGATTTAAGGTATCATTGACAGGTTGTCTTGTGGGTTATAGGCTTCAGGCTCATGGGTGCTTTGAAGCAGGGCGCGGGTAGTGCAACTGCACTTGCACAGATTTATGTGAATATATACAGACAGCTTGTATCTGTTTGAGTTTGTATACATACATGCATACGTGCATACACGCATAAGTATGTGTGTATGTATGGGTTTATAATTCCTGTACCCGAAAATTGGGTCACTGATTTCCGCTATAGCCCAATAAACACTAAAGCTGCCAAGGAAGCTTCAAGCAGAACCTAAACCCTAAACCCTAAACTGAAGCTGGCATTTAAGCCTCTTCGGACGTAGGGTTGACACGCGCAAAAGGGTTCGTATTGATTGAGGGCATCAGGCTTTGGTTGCTGTTTCACGGTCTGGGGCCTTTAGAGTTTAGGGTTCAATCATCTGTAGTTCAGTAGTCATTGTTGTCGACCAAGAATCAACTACAACAGAGATTTTAGCCATGACTGTGCAAATATCTAACAATCAGATTTTCTGACAAACACTACATCATTCTTAAACCCACCAAACTGGCCTGAAAATAAGACACCTTCTCATAACCCTAAACCCACAGAGCTGGCCTGAACATCAGAAACTCTCTCGAATACTAATTAATTAGCCCCTAAACTCACAACACTGGGCTGTAACAGCAGATCCCTAAACCCTAAACCCATAAACCCTAAACCCTAAACCCCTAAACCCCAAACCCTAAACCCCTAAACCCTAAACCCCTAAACCCCTAAACCCTAAACCCTATCAGAGGCCCGGGCTCATGCATGCGATTCACCGCCCACCAGGAACCAACGACGGCATCTGGACACAGAAACTGCTTTGTCCTAGGTTTAGAGTTTAGGGTTCGTCCGAGGGATCATACCAGGGCTCCTGTAAGGGAATTACAATAACTACAAAGGCTCCTGTAAGGGATCTTAAGAAGGGATCCGCTTAGGGATCCTATGGGGACTCTTTCAAGGAAGGGAACTATAAGGGTTCCTTTCACCTACTTGTCCAGTACCCTGGGGGGGGGGGGTCCACAGGTAAACCTGTGGGATTATATAAGGATGATGATGCCCCCAAAAAAAGTCAAAGGTCGCGTGCTCCACTACTAGGTTGTTGAGTTTGCAGAGTGTAACAGGGATTAGGGCGCCAAACCCTAAACCCTTAGACCCATGTACCCTAAACCCTATACGTACCCTTTATTCCCACCTTCCCAAACCCTAAACTGTTTAGGGTAATCGGGATCAATGTCGATTCGCGACCGTGCCCTCAACACCAAAAACTCCCCAGCACCCTTTGCCAAATCCGAAGACCACCTATAGTCTCCATTGTAATTCCTTTTTGGGGATACCTTTTAAAATCCTCAATATATAATTGGTTAAACCAATAAAGGAAATACAATGGAGACCAGGCCGCTTCTAGGGTTGAGGGATGCTTAGGGTTTGGAGCTTAGGGGTTTAGGGGTTTTGGGTTTAGGATTCTCTCATCTGGCATCTGGGTCTTGACCCAAGCAGGAAATCCCAATATCTAAGCCGGAGGGAAATTAATTAACCATCCCACCCTGAAACTTTAACCTTGCGAAGAAGAAACCCATCCCAACCTAAACCCTAAACCTTAAATCCTGAACCCGATCAGCCCATAATCCTAAACCGTATGAATCCCATAAACCCTCGTCTTGATCATGCAGGGTCGCGGAGTGGCTCCGTTGAGACAGAACCCACCGGAGATTCAGCAGATTGGCTGAATGTGGCTTTCCTTAAGGACGAAATGAACCCTAAAAGGGTTTAAGGCTCATATACCATATAGGCATATAGGAATTCATAGTATAAGGGTATAGGGCCCCTACTTTTAAGGGTCATTTCGTCCTTAAGGTGGGTTGGCAGATCCTGCCCGGCGCCTGCGAAGATCCGCTCGCTCAAGACCGCCCCCCAGCGCAGGAATTCCCAGCTTCAGCCTCCACAGCCGCAGCTCTTGGCTCGGGATCCGGTTTCCTGATAGTGCCGAGCCTTTTCATCCTTTCTTTCCAGTGTAGGGTTTTGGGTTTAGGGGCTTGGGTTTAGGGTTTTGGGTTTAGGGGTTTGGGGGTTTAGGGTTTAGGGTCGCCATGACCTGCCGGTTAATTCTTGCCTGTGGCCGTGCTCTTAGCTTTGGCCTTTCCGGCTGCTTTCGCTTTGGGCTCTGCTTTGTTCGATGGCAGACACGCACTTCCTCGGCTGCA
Source organism: Symbiodinium necroappetens (assembly GCA_905231915.1). NCBI lineage: Eukaryota > Dinophyceae > Suessiales > Symbiodiniaceae > Symbiodinium > Symbiodinium necroappetens. Next base: position 14,151 of record CAJNJA010007874.1, read on the forward strand.
CTACGGAGCTGTTGATCGTGTGGGTTGGCCACTGTGAATGGCCCGTTCCCATCTACTGCCTCCTCCCGAACCACCTCGCAACACAACTAGCAACCAAGAGCTTGAGCTTACAATGACATGGCAGCACAGCTACAGGATGCCTCCTCTTTGCTGAGGAAGCCATTTTTCACCATAGCCAAGAGTTTGGTGGAGGTTTAGGGTTGCGTGCGCGATCGTTCCTGACAGAGGAAAGAAATCAACTGGGCCCGAAAAGTAGCGACAGTCCTTATGCTTTCCGAGCCTACTTAGATGTTGCTGTTCGACGAGGCGAAAACATTAGGGGTTACCGTTGGAAAGTTTTATTATGACAGGGTAAAGCGTTACTTCTAATGAGAACCTGCCACAAAGCAGTTGATTCCCTTGCTGCTCATGCCAACGAAAGTGGGGTCTCTCCATCGAAAAGGGTCTAGGGTTTACAGTCTACGCGTTTCCGACGGCCAGATGTCACAGGCACGCCCGTTACCCGAAGCCGCCATCGAAAAGGGTTTAGGCTTTAGGGTGCGCCAGTCACTCATGTTGTGCACGAACAAGATGCCAAGCCGCCCCAAATTCAAAATCAGGTTCCAAAATGCAAAACTCCGCCAAAACATTCGGTCAAAACTGTTCGTTCAAAACTTTCGTTCAAAACTAATGCTTTACAATTTCAAAAACTCCAAAGCCCCTAAACTCCCAACCCAATAAACCCAAAGCCCCTAAACCCTGAACTTCACCTCGGATCGTCGAATCGTAGGGGCTGGCCTCAGCAGCGCAGCAAGCTTTGGCCACTTAGGGTTCAGGGCTTTGGGATAAGGGTTTAGGGGTTTAGGGGTGTAGGGGTTTTCGGTGTTTGGGGTTTAGGGTTTACCTGGGACTCAAATTACCTATAGTTTTAAATATGGGTTTTACCTACTCATTAAGGGGTAATGGCCGCTAAACTGTAGGTAAAGAGAGCTACAGGTAGGGTCTCGGGATGAGGCTCCATGTGCCCGCAAAGTATATACGTACCGTTGATGATATAAATCCTGCATTACCTTAAGGCCCCTAAACTATGGGTATTCCTTATTATGGGTAATGCAGGATTTATATCATCAACCGTAGGGCTTAAGGGGGTTCCTCTACAGGTACTTGAAGGCCTAAGTTCATGCTCTATACCGTTGCATGGTTGGTATCGGAGGCCTCAAAAGGTGGGGTGAAGGAAGGTGGGATATTCCCCAAGAATAGCCCTTCTATAAGGGATCCTTGATCCTACCTACCTTCATCCCACCTTGTGGGGCCTCCGATGGTAGTGCTACATGCTTTTGTGCGTCTTACTATTTGTTGGTTGCTATAAACAGCAGACTCCAATTGCAGTGTAATCGTCGGCTTTGGGGTTTAGGGTCTAGAGAGTCTAATAATCTTGGTTCCTGAGTAGCCTCTTTATAATAAGGGTACCCTGGGGGCCCTAAAATACAAAGGGCAAAAGGGTACTACTCAGGGACCTAGTTTAATTTAGGGACTAGGGCTTGGGGTTGAGAGGATGACATTCTGGGTGTCACGGCTGTTGGGCCTTGCCACGTAAACCCCTAAACCCTAAACCCTAAAACCCTAAAACCCTAAAACCCTAAACCCTAAACCCTAAAACCCTAAACCCGCCCACCACCCCTCTCTTTCTGTGGGTAGGTGGGCGCTGTCGAGT
>CAJNJA010007875.1:3612-31986 GCA_905231915.1 Symbiodinium necroappetens
CCCTAAACCCCTAAACCCATGTGGAGCGAGTAGGCCACCCGAACTCCAAGCCGCGAGGTCTGCACTCTGGACGGAGATCCGACGATTTCCACCACGGTCGGAGACTCTGTCCTAGGAAGCAAGTGGGAGTTTCCGTAAAAAAGTGGTACCTTAATTTGGGGTCCTGGGATGTAAGTACTTAGTAGCTGAATGGCTGCACTTTAGACTTTTCGGGATAAGATAGTCCCCTATCAAACTGAAAGTGTACACTTTTTTGGGCTTATGAACTCAGCAGCTAAGAGTAGCACAGAGCAAGAACTCGGTACCAGGTAGCAGAACGTAGCAGCAGTAGCTGTAGCACTCGCACCGGCGGTGGTAGTAGTGCTCGTCGTTGCCGTCGTCGTCGTAGTAGTCGTAGTAGTAGTAGTAGTAGTAGTAGCAGCAGCAGCAGCAGCAGCGGAAGTAGTGGTGGTAGTAACGGTGGTAACACAATTGTAGGAACAGCAGTAGTGATTTCTGTTTTTGTTGTTGCAAGAGAAGTGCTAGCACCAGCAGCAGCAGCAGCAGCAGCAGCAGCAGAACCACTACCATGTGGTGGTGTCTCTGGTAGTCGCACTGTTGATGAACAAGAAATCCCTGCAGCATCTGCACCAAGCAATATGCCGCTTTGCTCACAGCATCTTGCATTAAATACGCTGAACCCTCAACCCTGAACTTTAAGCCTTACATATTGTATATACCTCTGTATCTATCTCTCTATCCATCTATCTATCTATCTATCTATCTAGATAGATAGATAGATACTTATATTATCTATATCCCTATCTGCATCTGTATTTGCACTTGTACCTGTTCTGTATCTGTATCTGGGTATATGTATGTGTATATATATATGTATATATCACGTGATTGTGTGTGTGTGTATATACGTACGTACGTACGTACGTAGGTAGGTAGGTAGGTAGGTAGGTAGGTAGGTAGGTAGGTAGGTAGGTAGGTAGGTCGGTAAGTAGGTAATTAGGTATGTATGTATGTATGTATGCATGCATGCATGTATGTATGTATGTATGTATGTATGTTTACATATACATATCTACATATGTAGGTAGCTCTCTCAACTAGGTACCCCTTTCAAACTCCCCAACAAAGTACAGCACCCTTATACAAAAGACGCTAACAGGGCTCCTAATTTAGAGAACGCCCCGTGTAACCCTAAACCCTAAACCCTGCATATGAGCCCAGGCTGCAAAAAGCATGCGAGAGCTCCAGGATTCCAGCGAGCTTACAGGGTTTACAGGGTATATAGGGTTTAGGCTTTAGGGTTTTATGGTTTTGGGGTTTAGCGTTTAGGGTTTAGGCTTTAGGGGTTTAGGGTTTAGGGGTTCAGCGTTTAGGCTTTAGGGGTTTAGGGTTTAGGGTTTAGGGTCAGATTGCTGCAAGACATTCTAAGAGCTCTGAGGGGTCTGTAGGGCATGATCATGCATGCTATTACTATTAATATTGTTGTTCTTCATTATTGCTGTGAATACTATAAAGTTTTATATAGTTCTAAGATGTCAAAGAGGATTTGTCACGGGAAATAGTAATTGGGACTAGGATTGCAGGCTGTCGATTTAGAGACCAGGACACCGGCATAGGTTGCGGATGGAACATTACTTAAACGCCCGTACCTGCAGAGCTTGAGAGGGGTTCACGAAATTATGAGGTGCAAGAAAGATGAAGGGTTGATTTCGCAGATGAATATTCGCGGTGGCTCTCTGTGCTTTGTGGATAACCCTACGACCTAGAGCCGAAACCCTGGACACCCCAAATCTCAATACCTGCTCTTGGATAGGGAAGATGTAAAGTTTAGGGTTTAGGGCTTTGGGTTTAGGTGTTTAGGGCTTTGGGTTTAGGGGTTTAGTGTTTAGGGTGTAGGGGTTGAGGGTCTAGGGTTTAGGGTTTAGGGTCAGGGTTCATGATTTCGGGTTCAGGGTTTAGTTTTTCACGGCCTAAGATGTGCAGAAACAAAGCCTCGCACCAAGGCCCCACTCCGAGCACAGGAGGGGCAAGACCCTAAACCCAAAACCCTAAACCCCTAATTAAACCCCTAAACCCCTAACAAAACCGTGAACCCCCACCTAAACCCCTAAACCCCAAATTAAACCCTAAACCCCCTAAACCCCAAAGCCCGCAGTTCGCAGGATCTTGCATTAGCTCCCGCTGTGAAAGTCGGCTTGCCGTCACCGTGCGCCGGGTCGTGGGCGGTGTGAGTTTAGGGTTTAGGGTTTAGGGGCTTAGATGTTTTGTCGGAATCCTACATGCTCAGCCAAGAGCACTAAACCCATCTATTGTAGGAGTTTAGGAACCTTAAGCCCTATACCCTAAAACCCTATACCCTAAAACCCTAAACCCTATGCCCTAAACCCTACAGGTGTAGCATTGAGAGTTTGGAGGGTTTGGATGCCAGCCTCAGGGTTTCGGAAACATACACAAGTTCGAGATACGGTTGATGATATAAATCCTGCATTACCCATACGAAGGAATATGCCATAATACCCAGAGTTTAGGGTCCTTAAGGTAATGCAGGATTTATATCATCAACAGTATCATAGAAGTTCCGCGATAGATGGAAGGCTTCAGGGTTCTACGTTGTCGGGCTTTAGCGTGTTGCGCTTTGCGACTTTGGTGGGAGTTTTAGGTCTGGGGCTCGTGGTCTGTGGGGTTTGAGGTTTAAGGTTAGGGCCTAGGGTCTAGGCTGCCAGAAACTGCACACCCAAACGCAAAGCCACTACATCGGCCTGCCATGCTTCCGTTTGGGAGTCCTCTACCTTGCTTATCTGTAGGATGTTGGGCGTGCTTGAAGTCCTGTTCTTAGGGTGAATAGAAACCCTAAGCCCTAAACCTTAACTCCACTTAGGATAGGCTTTTTAGGGGCTTGCCGTTCTGCTCTTGAGGAGAAGAGAGATGCGATGCTCTTCATGATAGGGACTGCTTGCTTCACCAGCCCCTGCTATGGAACAACACCGGTTTAGGGTTTGGAGTTAGAACTTAGGCAGATGGCAGGACGGAGAGACCTTCAGACCATGTTTCATTTTTTTTGCAGGACGCAAAGAAGGCCAAAAGGGCTTGGGGGTTCATATACCATTTGTTATAAGGATTCTTAGTAGAAGGGTATTGGGCCCCTATTTTTAAGGGTCATTGGGTCCTTAAGGTTTGTTTGAGGATTGTGTCGGGGATTCTGTTGGGGTTTAGATAGTCCCTTCGGAGGACGTCACAGCTTACGTAATGAGGGTACACTGATATGGCTACGGGGTAGACGCCTCCGAGAACCTGAAGCGAAACATTCAGGCCTTACCTTCGTTTACCCAAGGATCGACATGAGGAATGTCATCACCTACAGGCTCCAATAAACTGGGCGGCTAGGGTTTATGGGTTCAAAAGGAAGTTTAGGGTTAAACCCTAAACCCTAAACCCTTAAAGAACTAAGCCCGAAACCCTCAACCCAAGTTTCGGGCTCAAAAGGCTCAAGTTGCTCAAGGCTTAGTTAGTACCTTTTCGCTAGGGCTGTACGTCGTTATCCTAATCGAAACCCTGCTTCTTTGCAACCTGCCCATGGAGCTCCGTTGGCCCTGAAACCTAAGATCTGAGAGTCCAGTCCCTAGTTTAGGGTTCCAAACCCAATTATACTCGAACTCACCCCACACCCGGAAACCCAAGACTAAGCCTCTCCCCCTTTCCCAACCGTGCCGCCTGGGCGGCATCTCGCTCTCGTTCGCGATGCTGGCCTACCACCGAGGCATGCATTGCACACTGAAGCAACGGAGGTGGCGATTCTCCTGCGCCTTCTCGGCCCCACTCTGCCTTTCTTTTGCTCCTTCCAGCCCTTCCCCTCTGCTGGGGCACCTGCCGCAGCTGGGCACCGCCGCACTGCGGCCACCACTCGTTTCATCACGCCCCTCCCCCCAGTCCGTCTGGGCGCTGTTCCTCCAGTCACTCCAGTCCCAGCTCTTCCATGAGGACGAGGCCCGACTAAACCAGGGGATGCTAGACGGAAGTCTTCAAGGAAGAGCCGGAACATGGATTCTTGAGGCATACCTGGACCCTAAAGAAGCTACCTTTTTGGGTTCCTTATTATGATTTCTTTCTATAAGTATAAGTCCTGAAAAAGTAGGTTATTTGAGGGAAAATATTGAAGCATTCAACTCACCTGTTACAGGGTCCGTTACAGTGAGACTAGGATTTCATAAGGATTTGATAGGATGTGATGCGGCCTTTATCCAAGGTTGGAGTTTGTGGTTTAGGGTAACATCGCAAAGAACTCCTTAGAAACTGGTGCAGCTTGCAATTGCGGAAGCCTAAACCATAAACCCTCGAACCTTGAGCCCAGATTTGAACTTTTTGGTTTCTTATAATTTGGTAGTAATCTGAAGGTTTAGGCTTCTATTTCCCTGGCGTATTGGGAAGTAAGATGACCCTAAACTTTAAACTCTACACCCTAAACCCGCCTTAGGGCGAACCTACAGTCAAAGCCAACCGGATCTGTCCCGGAGGTACCCACTGTACCGATATACACGCCGAGTCTTGCTCAGCACCTTTGCAAGAGAAAGGACGGACTGCTGTCGACGTGCGCCGATGTAGCACACAACATCCCGGCGAATTAGCCCAAAATCCCACAAGATGCGTAGCCCAACAAATGCGCCCGTCTGGCTTGGGCCCATAAGCTACAACCCAGACAGGGCTTGAGACCTCAATTTGCCGAGGATTCGCGTGCTTGTGGGAGGGAGAGGGTTCTCCGTTTCTGATACGCGATGCGCTTGACCCCAAACCGAAACCCGGAGCCCCGAAAGCCTACAACACTAAACCCTGAACCTCAAGAGGCAAGAGCCTAGAACCCTAAACACTAAACCCCTAAACCCTAAACCCCTAAACCCTAAAACCCTAAAACCCTAAAGCCCTAAAGCCCCAAAGCCCTAAACCCTGAACCTCAAGAGCCTAGAAGCCCCTGTCTCCAGGACCAAGAGCAAGCCGACGGAAACTCCGAAAGCTCGGGCAATCGCCTTAGACTGTTAGGGTTTAGGGTAAAGAGGACCCAGTTCTCTAAATTTGTGCACCTTGTTTAGGGGTCCTTATAATAAGGATCCTACTATTTAGGGTACTATATTAGGCTGACTGTTTGGGAGGGGGCACCTATCAGGGATCCCTTGTAGGTAGGGTCTAGGATGGTTTAGGGATTTAGGGTTCAGGGATTTAGGGTTCAGGGTTTAGGGTTTAGGGTTTCTAGGGCTAGAGGTCAAGATTGTAGAGTTTCACGGAATGCGGATATTGGAGTCTTTGGTAGCACCGTCGATGGACAGATCCGGCAGCAGGACCATGACTACTGTGCGACAACCTTTGTGGTTGAGGGTACTTCAGGACATGACCCATCTACTGACTCCAATATCCTGAGGCTTTAGGGAAGCGTTCTTCAGGAACCCCACCGTAGAGGTCTGCATAAGTACTGTATTCCTTGTAGTCCCTTTTCTCAACTCCTTTCGTAGTTCCCCAACACCCAGCCTTTAAACTTTTGGGGTTCTTATAATTTAGTAGTACTCTGAAAGTTGAACCTTTTAAATTCCCCTGGCTTATTGGGGAAGTACGCTTTAGTTCACCCCCACAACCCTGCTCTGAGCATTGAGTCTAGGACATTTTCAGGCGGGCAGTTACAGTTATACAAGCCTTATAGAAGGTCTATATACCTTATAGAAGCCTTATGGAAGCCCTATATACCCTAAACTCCCCACCTGTAGTTCCTTTAATTGAGGCCCCCATGATCGACCCCCGACCCAACCTTGAACCATTAGGGTTTAGGATATAGGGTTTAGGGTTTAGGGTTTTAGGGCTTTAGAGTTTAGGGTTTTTTGGGCCTTAGGGTTTAGGGTTTTAGGGTTTAGGGCTTAGGGTTTTTAGGGCCTTAGGGTTTAGGGCTCCGTAGATTCCAAAATCTTTGCAATCTCATCTTGTTGAAGACCATGGCATGCTCGACCTCCTTCCAGCACCCATTCCCGGGCGCCAAGACCCCTCGAAACCTCACCACTCCTGCAGATGAAGCCTCAAATCTGAAGGTGTAGGGTTTCGGGCGTAGGGTCTAGGGTCTAGGGTTTAGGTTGATAGGTTCCCATGCAGCAAGAACCTAAACCCCAGTCAAGTTACGATCTACGCTGAAGCCCTTCTAAGGGATAGCAATCATCGATAATAGAAACCTAGTACGGGCATTAATACCCATGAATATTTCCAGTGGTATTCACAGCACTCGTGCTATTCTTAATATTGATATTCTCCTCAAACTACAAACATCATACTAAGGCTGAAACAATATCATTACTCTTATTACTAATTCTAAAATCGATATTAATAAAACGTTCATAATACTACCAACAATAATAAGGTGAATATCGGCACTCCTATTATGTCCACTAGTGTTGGTTGGGGTGACCTGTTTCAACAAATTGAAGTATGACACGCGGCAAAACCTGTTCTAATAATTCTGTCCTCTATGCTGCGCCCACAATCAGAATTTAGGGCATGAGGTTCAGGGTTAAGGAGTATATTTTACTTTGATCAAGCATTCCCCCCTTCTTTCTTGAAGATAGAGTGCTTGTTTCCGTGATTCACGCTTGGGGTGTTGGTCCGGGGGTTTGAGAGCCGTGGGTTTTGTTCGTGGTTGGGCCTTCCGAGTTATGTTTTTACATCGTTCCCCAATACCCAACCTTTAAACTTTAGACTTTTGGGGTTCTTATAATTTAGTAGTAGTCTGAAAGTTTAACCTTTTATTTCCCTGGCTTGTTGGGGAAGTAAGAATATAGTACCCCAAGCAATATGGAAATTCGCCTTACCAACCAACAACCCTAAACCCTAATCTTGTAATCCGAAAGTTTAACCTTTTAGTTCCCTGGCTTGTTGGGGAAGTAAGTTTAAGGTTTGGGGCTGTCAGGCCTTGGGGGGGACCTCGGGGGTGCAATGCAGAAGGGTTAGTGCTTCCCTATACTATGGTTGATGATAAAAAAAATCTAGGGTTTAGGGGCTTAGGGTTTAGGGTTTGTGGGTTTAGGTTTCATTTTGGCTCCTACGGTTGATGATAAAAAAAATCCTGCATTACCTTAAGGACCCTAGACTATGGGAATTATGGCCTATTCCTTACTTTGGGTAATGCAGGATTTTTACCATCAACCGTATTCAGTGGGGTTTCCTACCAAGGCCCCAGTGTTAGGATGCTTCAAACCTGTAAGAAAGGGGCAGGCTGGAAAACCATAGTATAGAGGTCAGGGAAACCAGTCTGGGTCGTTGGCTACATTGCGCCCGCACTCCTTCTTATATAGATGTAATGTGATACAGTATAGTGCAATATGATATATTTATGTATACCGTGTATATATATATATATACATGCGCATATGTATATATATATATAGTTATTTATTTATGTATTTTTTATTTAGTTTGTTAGTTAGTCAGTTAGTTAGTTAGTTATATTTATATTTATATTTGTTAGTAAGATCCCTATGGTATTTGCAAGAGTCCATAGATTTTTGTGTGGTCATTACGGTCCCAAAGTGCTTCGCCATCACGAGGTCCGGAAGTCAGGGCGCGGGAGGAAATACAGGTGAGCCGTGAACAGGGAGCAGCTGGCAACGGTTTATATTACAGGGTGTTTTTGGGTGTTGGGTTTGGGGTTTAGGGGCAACCTCTGCCGGCAAAAACTGTTTTGCCCTTTGAGGGTAGTCTGAAGGACGCTTAATAGGTGGACTTAGCGAATCAGGGGCGCCCGAAACCTTGTTTGCATGTATGGAGAGTTTCTGAATTATGATGGTGTTCGTCAAGTGTTAAGAAGCTTCCTTCACAAAGAACCCTGAGTTACAAGATAGTTAATGGAGTTTATATCGTTCGAACAGCCTTGTAAGTATCTGGGCTACATCACTTGATTAAAGGCCTTTGAAAGGATCTTTACTGCAATCCTCGAGATTTGACGAAGGCTCGCAGGACAGCAACCCCACTGGATTCAAGGAATCGTCCTTGATTCCAATGTGGAGATTCGCCCAAAACTTAAACGCCAAAACTTTCAAATTCCAACGTCTAGACCCTACCCATGCTATTTTTCAATGAGGGCTTGTGGGGTGTAGTACGTGTTTCAAGAGGACATGGTGGGTAGTGGGTTGTGTATAGGGTGTTACAGGCGCTGTAAACCCTAAACCCTAAACCCCTAAACCCTAAACCCAAACCGATGAGAATAGGATGGAGCCCCTTATAACTTAAGGTATATGCCTGAATTTAAGTTCCAGTGGGCTATCTGAATATTTGGGAACTGCTTCAGGCGGCCCAGGTGACGTAGAAAGTCGGTTCTAATCGGAGTCATACGGTTGATGATATAAATCCTGCATTACCCATACTAGGGAACATGCAATACTTCCGATAGTTTAGGGCCCTTAAGGTACTGCAGGATGTATATCAACAGCCGTAACTTCGCCTTTAGTGGGGGTGCTCGGAGGGTCGGGGGACTCAGTGAGTAGATATTCAGTAGAGTTATCAGTACCCCAACAGGGATCCTAAGAAGGGTTGTGATACTTACACGCCTATACAATAACTGCTTACTAAGTCCCCCGACCCTCCAAGTATCCCGATTGGAAGGGTTCCCTAAAAGGGATCTATGAGGCCGTTCTTTCAGGGTACCCTAATAAAGGTAGTTCTCTGAAGTGGGGCCCTTCTAGGGTTTCTGACAAAAATCTATACGAATTTCTGCAGGGTCTCCGAGTAACCTTTGTTTTATAACTTACTTGCTAAGTCCCTTGAGCCTTTAACTGAGCTACTTGCGGATCAGGGCTCTAAGGCTTACCAGTAACCGAAAAGACCCCCTTTCTAAGGAACTATTATATATATATATATATAGAGATAGAAACCATAATAAGGAACCCTAAGAAGGTAGGTCTTTGCGGCTAGAGGTAGAATTTAAACTGCTTAGGTTTTAGGGCTGAGGGTTCAGGGTTTGTGTACGAGGCCCGGGCGCCAAGAGTAACCTACACACCCCAGAGAAGGGAAGCGCACACGTATGATCCGTGGTTGTGGGGTCGTTTCATGTGTTTTTGATGTGGAGGGAGTAGAATTTTGAATTAGAGGGTAGGTTTGAGCTTCAGGTTTAAGATTTTGGCACTGGCTTAGACCAGGTCCTGGAGTACCACGCTTGAGTACTTGTTTGGTACCTGTTCCTTGGTGGGACCCCTATGAAATATAAGTTTATGTTTCTTTCTCCTTGGCTACTTCAAAGGCCCTGTTGGGGTAAACCCTGCTCAGGCTTAAGCCCTTAAGGCAGGGTTTAGGGTTTTGACTGTAGGGTTTTACGGCTTAGGGTTTAGGGTTGCCTGGATGTTGCTTCCTGCTTCTCGGCACGGCTTCTCTTCAGGAAATGTCTCAAGCTCCGGTGTCGAGGATGAGGGCGGAGGGTCCGACAGATTCAGGTTCTTTGTAGCTGCATGACTGCACTTTAAACAGTCTGGGTTAATATGATCCCTTTATAGAGCTGACAGTGTACGCTTTTTTGTGCTTATGAACTCAGCAGCTGAGGGTTTGATGGCTCAGGTACGTGATAAGTTGCAGCTGTTCCCTGTCAGTGTTAGCCTTCAGGTTCGGATATTCAACGGAACTTGACTTAAAATCCCCGACCCGCAACTTGTCACTCAGACTCCGACATACTTTGCATTCGAGTTGTTACCCTACATTCAATGAGCTGAGTTTCGGGACAGACCCAGCGAAAACCCAAGCACAAACCCTTGACACCCTAAGCCCGGAACCTTGAATGGCATTCACTGGCCTCGGATTTGAGACAGACTAAAGACAACAGGCCGGAAGGCCACGTCAGCCACGGCGAAAGTTGTAGTGCCAAAGCCTTGCACATTCGCGAAGGGCTCCTTCCGAGTAACCATAATAAGGAACCCTAAAAAAGGTAGGTTTTTTTGGCTACAGGTAAGGTATAGTTTAGGGTTTACGAGCATTTTGGTGGCTTTTGGGGCTGCGTTCCTAGTTGGAAACCCAATAGCCTCAATCCTTAGGAGTAATGTATACTTGGAGGGTCGGGGGACTTAGTAAGTAGATATTAAGTAGAGTTATAAGTTCCCTAAAAGAGATCCTGATTGGCGTTATGATACTTATAAGTCTTTAATTAAACAACTAGTTACTAAGTCCCCCGACGCTCCAAGATCCAGCCCTATTTGCCCTTAATCCGGTCTCCAACTTTTTGGGGGTTTACTAAGACACCTAAACCCCTAAGCTCCTAAAACCCCAAAACGCCCCAAAACCGCAAAGACCCCTAAACCCACTAAAGCTCCTAAACGTACTATAAGGGGTTTCGGTCGGGCCTTGTGGGGGGTCAGGGTTGAGTGTTTCACGCTCTCTCCAACACCCCTTAAAGGATCCAACTTCAAAAAGTAGATCCCCTCCTTCAGGGGGGTTCCTATGAAGTACCGTTCAGGGTTTAAGGTTTAGGTTTAGGGTTTGCAGTCTACTTGGAGGGGACTTAGCAACTAGTTATTTTATGGACTTATAAGTATCATAATCCCAAGTAGGATCCCTGTCAGGGTACTTAACTCTACTTAAGCCCCCTGACCCTCCAAGTAGGGCCCTTGAATCATGAATCAGGGGATCTACAGTTAAGATCCTCCTGAAGGTCTCGAATCACGTCGCCCAGATGAGGGTCGCGAGAAGCTGACCTGTCTATATGCATATATGTGTGAATGCATATGTATGTGTATGTGTGTCTGCGTATGTGTATCTACATAATAGACATATAACATTAATCTCCGTTCTCATATCTGTGCAACGCCCCCTGAACACGAAAAAAACAAAAAGAACGTAGAAAGCCTTGTTCAGGGTGAGTGGGGTTTATGCTCGCCATTTGAAGAATCTCGGAAAGAGCCTGTGGAATACCCGGGAGCCCTGTGTGCGGAGATAGTGGCTTATAGGTGTTGCAGAAGTGCTGTGATAGAGCTATCTAGTGTTTTCACAGGTTGTTCAAAAAATGTGTAGCGGATCCTCATAGGTGTTCCTAGGGCGCATCATACGGATTTTGCAGTGTTAGTTGTTCCTGTGATTTTTGAAGAGGTTTCAGGGTGTTATAAGGTGTAGCACGGCTTTCTATGGTGTCCAAGCATGCTGCGATTTGTTGTAGGGGTTTGTTGGGCCCAAGTAGTACCGTGTGTTCCCTTTTCTTTCGCACTGGTGGCCCCCCTTTAAGCATGAGCAATCAGATCTTGCCAACACTTTGCTTACAGGTGGCATTTAGCAACTAAACCCCAAACCCTAAACCCCTACAGTTCGACACCCTCCAGTTTGTGAAGGTTCAGGGCATCTGTTCTACTTCTACCCTCAAAACCAAACCCTAAAGCCTAAACCATAGGGGTAGTTTTCTAAATTAGGGTCCCTTGTAGGGTCCTTTTTATAAGGGTGCCGTACTATATTGGCGACGCAAAAAAAGGACCCTGACTTAGAGAACGACCCAATGCTAAACCCTATAAACCCCATTTAGATTAACCTTTTATCTCCCTGGCTTATTGGGGAAGTAAGTAAACCCTAAGTCCCTAAACCCTAAACCTTACACCCTAAACCTTATACTTATGGGGGAAGTAAGAACCCTTAAAGAAGGACCCTAATTTAGAGAACTAGCCACTTCGCAGGGCTCAGGGCTCAAGCCTCCTGGAGGCTGCACGCGGGCGCTGTGCAAGCGTCTATGAGCCGGTCGGTAGCACCCCCCGGGGCCCTGAACGACCTAAGGTTTAGGGTTTTAGGGTGTTGAAAGTCAGAGGTTTGGTGGTGAAGGTCTAGGGTTTAGGGTTTAGGGGTTTAGGGTTTTGGATTTTGGGTTTAGGGTTTGGGGTTTAGGGGTTTAGGGCAAAAGGGGTCGGAATAAGTAAGTATTAATCAACGCTGTTTGCTTTAGTGTACCCCAAACCCCTGTTGAAATTTCTGAGGCCCCCCTTTTTTGGGTTTACGGTCGTCAAGGCTTTAAGGCCAAGGGTTCCTCACAACCTGAAACAACCTCGAAGGCTTGCACCGCAGGTCTACATAAGGATTTTAGAGGCTTTAGAAAGATGATCTCGGGGTTTATGATCTAAGGGGCTTGAAACTCGTGGCGTGTAGGGTTTGGGAGGAGTTTAGGGGGGCAGAGGGCTTTAGGGCGGAGTTGAGGTGATCTTTGACGGGGAGCCTGCTGTACATCATTCAGGTTCGGGACTTACTGGAGGCAAAAACTAAAAGTTTAGGGTTTATCGGGACCCAAATATAGGGGCCTTAACAATAGGAATAGGGTTTTGGGCTACATGGTGCTGTGATCATAACAAGGAGCCCCCCAAAATAGTTTAGGTAATCATTAAGGCCCCTATTATTAAATCCTAAAACCATAAGAGCCCGATTTTTCTACATGCTGCTATGATTATAACAAGGAGCCCCCAAAACAGTACGGGTAATTAAAACCATAAGAGCCCGAATTTTTTTCGGTGTTCAGAGCCCCTCCCATACCGCTCTTGCGCACCAATCCGGCAGCCCAGGAGGTTGGTTGGCACAGAATGCACGGGAGTTGTTCGGAAGATACCCTAGAACCCTCTTAGTAGCTGAATGGCTGGACTTTAAACTTTTCGGGACAATATAATCCCCGATACAACTGAAAGTGTACACGTTTTTGGGCTTATGATCTCAGCAGCTAAGCCCTATATCCTTCTCACCGGTTTAGGGTTTAGGCGACTTCTCACTCCATAAACCCTAAACCATAGGTACTTTGCAGATGACAACTTTTTCCGAAGGTACTTAGCACAAACAGTGGACATGGCACATCGCTTCGGTTTGGAGATCTGGAGCAGGTGTTTAGTTCGGAAATCCTGCAACAATCCGGACTAGTCATACTGAGCTGCACCCGAGCCATTGAAATGCAATCCATCACCCTAGACCCTAAACCCTAAACTCCAAACCCCTAAACCCTAAACTCCAAACCCTAAACCCCAAACCCTAAACTCCAAACCCTAAAGCCTAAGCCCTATAGCTACCGCAAAAGTTGAGTCATGCCTGGTCCTCGGTCTCAAGGCATTCACGCATTCACGTGTGCAGTTCGCCTGCTTCAAGACCAGCCGCTCCGGGTTTAGGCTTCAGTGTCATGCAGCAACCCTGTGGGAACTGCCTCTTCCTTAGGAGGTGAATGAGTACCCCTTTATAAACTTTTTGGGATAAGATGATCCCTTTATAGAACTGAAGGTGTACACTTTTTTGTGCTTATGAACTCAGAAACTAAGCTTCGACATCAGATGATACAAGCCCCGGTTTGAAGAGTCAGGGTTTTCGCTCTTCCGCTATCCCTTTAGAGAGCATAAAGGAATGCCCCCAAAGATGCCTCGTCGATGTGCACAGGCATCCCCAGAGAGCCTAATACCCCTTAATTAAGGAATATACCTTAAATTATAAGGGGCTTAATATTATGATTTAAGGTATACTCCTTAATTAAGGGATTAAGGAATATACCTCAAATTCTAAGGGGCTTAATATTATGATTTAAGGTGTACTCCTTAATTCAGGGGTATTGGGCTCTCTGGGTATACTGAACACCTAAGCCCTACATGAGTAGTAACCCTTGCAACCCTTTGAGGACTCTGGTAGAACCCATCGGAAGCAATTCGGGAACCTGCCAAGAATAGTTCCAAGCCCTAAACCGTGCTTTCTGATCCAGCCAGGCGACCTGGTCTATTTGAGAAGTGTCTTCTTTCCTCTTTCCTCCGTCTACTGGGATTTTTTAAGGTCTGCATAGGGTGTCATACGGTTTCGTCGGCGTGTTTCGTCGGCGTCTTTCCTCATTGACGGGGTTTTACGGTGCTTTCATCGATTTTACTCGGATTTGCAATAAAGCCCATGGCCTCACTAAGGATCTTTGCTCCCTAAGCCCTAAACCCCTAAACCCTAAACTCTAAGGATCTTTGCTCCGAATTTTAGGTGCTGTGGGCTCCGCTGCGTTGTTCGAGGGAGCCTCATCTGGGTTCTCTGGGCTCTTGTCAAGAAAGCAGCTTTGAGTTGCCATGAGAGGGATCTGGAGTCAAAAATGTGGCTTCCTAATTATGGTAACTCAAAGCGCTTTAAGTTGCCATGAGAGGGATCTGGAGTCAAAAATGTGGGTTCCTAATTATGGTAACTCAAAGCGGTTTAAGTTGCCATAAGAGGGATCTGGAGTGAAAAATGTGGCTTCCTAACTATGGTAGCTTAAAGCGGTTTAAGTTACCATAACAGGGATTTAGTGTCAAAAATGTGGCTATTATCTAACTCAATCTGAGTTTCTTTACAAGGACCCAGTAAAGCTCTTACAGCTCATGCGGTTCATCTGAGCTTCCCGGGTTGATAGAGAGGTCGTGAAAATGGAAGGTAACATCCCCTTAGTGTCCCTCGACATGACTCAGCACTCCGTTCCAATTATCGCGTGTGCCGAAAGCCTTTTTTGTAAAAGTCCTGTAAGGCCTTGTTCAGGTGCCTTGTTGCGAGGTTGGTCTACGTGAAAACCTACCGCAGGGACCTGATCAACGAGCCCGTGGTTCGAGATTGCCGCAACACTTTCTGGGTGTTGCTAGGGTTTAGGGCCAGGGTGTTCAAAGGGGGCTGATCGCTGTGGTCTAAAAGACGTCTATATAATATGGATACTGGCTGTCGGATTTCAAAAAACATCGGGCCTAGTTCTTTCTGCTCACGGTTTAAGAAGCCGGGAAGACACTTCTCGCTTGAACTATACTACAAGTTGTAAAACCAGATGCCCGGCTGCTGCAGGTTCTTTGCGACCTCTGAAACACTTGTTGCTACCCGAAGGGTCCTAATTGCTAGCATACACAGCACAGTATCAAGTTTATGAGATTCTTGTAGGCTGTTGTAGTCTTGATCTTCAGCTTAAACCAGGAACACTCTGGCAAGCATGCGCAGGTTGTTCTAGCTTCAGGTTACCCGAGCTCTGCCGATGGCTCCTCCACTGAACCCTTAACTAGTTTCCGAGCTGTTTTTGTGTACGTCTGTTCTACTGAACTATAGGAATCAAGATTGTTTTTGTCTTACCCTTCTCCCTAACCCCACACCCTACCCCAAAACCTGGACTGTGAACGACCTTGAACCCGGTCCTTCGCTCGACAGCCGCAGTCCCAAAAAAGGGCTCTCACGCCTTCAAACCGTCAACCTTGGAGCCCTCGGCCCTTAACAGTTAGTCTGCGTGGTCTAACTTAATAACCAGACCACCGGAAGGATCTAAAAAATAGATCCCCTAATTTGGGACCCTATACTACTAAGGGTACTTTAAAGGAACTCCCTTAGGGGATCTATGTTTTAGATCCTTCCGGTGGTCTGGGTAGTAACGGTATCCCTGTACTAATCTCAGAGAATATTTTATGATGTACCCCAAAGCCTCTACTCATCAAGGTCCCTGTATCAACCCTGACAACGCAACAGCCAGTTTGCAGCCGGAGACATCTAGTGGTGTTTCGCAGAGCCTGTGTCGAGCACGGACGGCAAGTGCTGACCTCAATAGCACCAAGGTTGACGCATCAACTACAGTTGATGATAGAAATCGTGCATTACATTGAGGACCCAAAACTATGGGAATTGTGGTATATTCCTTATTAAGGGTAATGCAGGATATATATCATCAACAATAGGGCTTATGAGTTTGGGGCTGCAAGGGTTTAGTCTAGGACAGTTTCAGGTGGCTAGTTACCGTTATAGGAGCCTTATAGAAGGTCTATATACCTTAATAGAAGCCTTATAGAAGCCCTGTATACCCCAAACTCCCCACCCGTAGTTTCTTTTAGTTTAGGGTTTGGAATGAAGCTCGCACGTGAAGCTAAACCCCCGATGCGGTAATGCGAGCTGCGCCGTCCGAAAAGCCTCGTGGCAACCAACATGAAGCCAAATCGCTGTTCGCCTTAGATGCTTAGTAGCTGAATTACGACACTTTAAGCTTTTTGGGATAATATGATCCCTTATAGAACTGAAAGTGTACACTTTTTATGCTTATGAACTCAGCAACCAAGGATGTTGGGGCTGTGAACGTTTAGGTATAGCCCCCCTCGACCCCAAACCCTCCCTAGCGTTTCTTTGGAGAGTCTCAGGCCCTTAAACCCCAAACCCTAAACCAAACGAAACCCTTAACATACTGTTGATAATATAATCCCTGCATTACCTTAAGGACCCTAAACTCTGGAAATTATGGTATATTCCTTAGGGGGCCTCAAGACTTCTTACTGAGTTTCCTGGTATACTATACTGTGCTTATAGCTTGAGAGACTCAGGAGTAAGATGAGTAGTTAAACCCTGAACCCTAAACCCTGCACCATAAGCCTCAAATCCGAAGCCTTCAGATACGAAGCTCCCCGTGCACGGGTTTAGGGCTTAGGCTTCTTAGTGAGGGGAAGCGGGAGTGTAGGGTTTAGGGTTTAGGGTTCAGGGCTTAGGGAAGGGAACCGGGGGTTTAGGGTTTAGGCTTCAGGGCTTAGGGTTTAGGGAACCGACCGGAGGTGTACTGTAGTAGAAGGATGAAGGGGCCATCACTAACGATTCAGACTTTCATGGTAAACCGTGCTTCCCCCATTGGCCCCATCCCACGAGGTGTCCCAGTTGTGACCAGAACCTGTTTCGGTGAGCCCTAAACCCTAAACCCCTAAACCCCTAAACCCTAACCCCTAAACCCCTAAACCCCTATAAACCCCTACACCCTAAACCCCTATAAACCCCGACACCCCTACACTCTTAGCCCTTAAAGAATGCTTAAACTAGAGAGCGCTCCCGCGTGTCCCGGCATTCGGCAGAGAGGCCCTTGAAGCAACGAAGAAAACAATCTTACAAAAGCCCTTATCTTAGTTCCCCAATACCTTAGGGTTTAGGGTTTATAGTTTAGGGTTTAGGGCTTGGCTCTTGGTTCCCCAATACCCCAACCTTTAAACCTTTGGGTTCTTGTAAGTTAGTAGTAACCTGAAAGGTTAACCTTTTAACTTCCCTGGCTTTTGTGGGAAGTAGGAACCCTGGAACCCGAAAACAATGGATGGGTTTAGGCTTTAAGCTTTAGTGTTGAGGGCTGCGGGTTAGGATGAACCCTGCGATTGGTACTCTGGGGGTCTGAATAACTGGCAAGGGTCTGTCTTTATAGCCCCTACCAGAAAGGGCTTGTTCTAATATATTCTCATCATCCAGGCAACTTTATGCGACTCCTAAAACAGCCTGCCACCTCAAAAGCTTTTTCTAATATATGCCTGCCACCTCAAAAGCTTATTCTAATATACTCTAACCATCAAGGCAACTTGATTCGACTCCTGTGACAGCCTGCCAGCCGTTCTAAGACCCAGTATAGGAACCGAGTTGGGATCAAGTTTGATTTCCATATTGGTGTAAGGTCGAGCCTATGTGTATTCTTCTGGCCATAACGAAATCTGATGTAGAAACGTCAGGCATCCAAACCCTAAACCCTGAACCCTAAACCTATGTTAGTTACTAAGGCGACTCTGTTACAGGGGTTTGGCTGTGGAATCTCTGACATGGCAACCGCTCACTGCGGGCAAAGACGTCCACAAAAAAGGCTGTGGCCACGCATGCTGGGTTTAGAGATCTTGGGTTAAGCACTGTTCGGGATTAGGACTGTAGAGTTGGTTTGGGGTTTAGGGTTTAGGGTTCGGTTTAGGGTTTCTTTGATGTGGAGTTGAGGGTTTAGGGCGGCGCCTGGCTTAAAACCAAGAGCCGCCAAGGAGGAAGCCCGCCGTTGTAGGGTTTTTGTTGCGTGTTGCTTGGGTTTAGGGTTTAGAGGTTTAGGGTTTAGGGGTTAAGGGTTTTAGGGTTCAGGGTTTAGGGTTTCGATTAGAAATATTTCCCGGTTCTGCGGTTTCCGCAGACCTTTTCCTAAATCCTACACCGTTGAATGGGCCAGAGAGTACAGAAACAAACATTAGGGCAGCGTAGCAGAGCCTAAGCACTGATCCCTAAACCCTAAACCCTATCAGTTCCGCACTTGGCTTGACACTGCGTCCCCGCGAAGATGGTAATATAGGGGCCTTAGTAATAATTAGCTATACTATTTTGGGGGCTCCTTATTACAACTACAGTATAATATATCCCACAACCCTGTTCTAATTATTAAGGCCCTTATTTTAGAGTGCAATAGGTTGCCCAGATCATCCGAAATCCTTGCGTTAAGCAATCTGCTGCAAACTGAAGGGGCTCCTGAGCATGCTTTGGTTTAGGGGTTCAGGGGTTTTAGGTTCAGGGTTTTAGGTTGTAGGGAGATAGATCCCGCTTGTGACTATTACTATTATGGTCGTTATTATTATTTTTATGACTATTGCGGTTACTAGTGTCATGCCTTTGCTAAGTTTGAGTTTCTGGGTAAGGTAGGGTGTTGGGGAAGGGCTTCATCGAGGATTTGATCCACTTTTACTTAGTTCCCCAAAACCCAACCTTAAAACTTTTTGGGCTCTTATAGTTTAGTAGTAATCTGAAAGTTTAACCTTTAATGTCCCTGGCTTCTTGGGGAAGTAAGTTTACAGCCCCTACTTCTCGGCAGTGATTTGTTGTAGTAGAGGTGGGAAAAAGGGGTCCAGTCTAGAGTCTGGCGTTGAACTTCTTGCTGTGGGTACTTCTTTAAACAAAGGTCCCTTTATAGGTCCCCAATATAGTACGACACCCTTATTTAAAAAAAACCTAAAGAAAAAAACAATTTAGAGAACTACCCATATATGCCTTTCAAACACAAGGCTTTGGTTGTTTTTTGCCAATGATATGGACCTCTAGCAACCCCGGATCCCCTTGTCATTTCAGGTATGTTGATGAAGTGCTTGAAGGCTCATGGGAGCTAGCAAGTCTTGGGTTTAGGTCTTAGAGTGTCGGGGTTATTGCACTTCAGCTGAGGAAAGACGCCTGCCAAGATGCGCCGCTTGGCGGGCCGAGCTGGGGATCGCGACCGCGAGGAAGGGCTGGAGGAGGGACGTGAGGAGCCGCTTGGAAGGCCGCCTGGAGGGACGTCTTGCCGGGGTGGAGGAAGGCCATCGTGCTGGCATGGAGGAGGGACGGGAGGAGGGACGTCTTGCTGGCATGCTGGAAGGCCGACGTGCTGGCATGGAGGAGGGGCACCGCGCTGGTATCGTGGCTGGATACAGGCTGGGAAGTGCTGCTGGAGAGAAGATGAAGCAAGTGGCTCAGCAGCACATGGCGGAG
This sequence comes from Symbiodinium necroappetens, assembly GCA_905231915.1. NCBI lineage: Eukaryota > Dinophyceae > Suessiales > Symbiodiniaceae > Symbiodinium > Symbiodinium necroappetens. Next base: position 22,798 of record CAJNJA010007875.1, read on the forward strand.
GTCGCGGAGAGGGCGGGCCAGCAAAGGGAGGTCCTGCAAAGGACGGCGGAGGGTCTGGCATTAGGATAATTAACCCTCTTCAGAAGAGACTTTTTACCCCAAGTGTAACCCTACTTACTAAGCTCTTTGAGCGTTTAAGCAGGGGTTTGTAGGTTTGGAGGTTTAGGCTTTAGGGTTTTATGGTTTTAGGGTTTAGGGTTAAGGGTTTCTCTGCATGGTAAGGAGCCTTAGTCTTGAAGATGTTGGGCTTTGGTCGCACAGGATTTTACTAAGCAAGATGAGAAAGGGACACCTATACGTTCTTGGCAAACTCCTAGACGTCCACGAGCCTTACACCCTGAGTGAGCTTTGTAGACCACAAAGCATAAGCGTAATCCCCATTCCCAAACTCGGTTGCGCAGTGGCGCATGCCTTTGCTTTCTTGGTTTCTCGCCCCCCATTAGTTGATGACAAGCCCTGCACAAGTGTTGCAGGGATTGCTAAGTTTCAAATCTCTAAACCCTCAACCCTGGATAAGCCCCATTCAATGCAAGGGACCTAACACAACTCGCCGGCGCCGATTCTTTCCACGGCTCCATCTTGACAGCCCTTACACGCCCCGATTGGGGGTTTACGGTTGGGATGTGGAGTTGTTTCAGCCTCTGGCATCAAGCAGGAAAGTTTGGGTTTGACTTTCTTGGCAACCCACTAGGTAAGCTCGAAGCATTGCAAGTCTATATGAGACACCATAAGGTTAATTCGATCGGGATCAGGCAGCTCGGCTGGGGCTTAGTGTACCGTATTCGAAGATTGTACCCACATCGCTCAAAAGGTGGAGGAATTGCCCTGAACCCTAGTCTAATTAGCACCGAAAGGCGCCCTTATATTACCCATCTAGAAATGTATGGAGTCGTAGCGACTCAGACTTCTGGTTGCCATATACTCCGACCAAACGTTTCGCAAAACCCCTGCAGTATAGGGGCCTAAACAATTACCTATAGCCTATACTATTTTGGGGTGACCTGATTATGCTTCTAGTATACTATACCCCAAAACCCTATTCTAATTATTAGAGCCCCGTATATTAGGGCATAAAAGTCCAGCTCCGGCTAGAAGCCTCCTTTAGCCTTACCACAATGCATATGGTGGCCCATGATGCAGCTCTCACCGTCATGCCGGTTCGCTGACGGCACGCCCCTTCAGCTTTGATGCCAAGCACTTCAAAAGCATGAACCCTAAGACTGCCATTCGAATCCCTATTGCCTGTTCCCTAAAACCCAATCTTGGCATTGCCTGGGATCGTTGTTTGAGCTTTTCTTGCTGTTCTTCTGGTTGGCTCTTAGGACTTTAACTTTGTGGGGTTTCTATATGAACTATATTAAGGAGACTAAAAGTTTAACTTTTAGGAGGGGTTCAGAAGTCAGTCAAGTTTTGAACCCTTAACCCTAAGCCCTGAACCCTTTCAGGGCTTCCGGGCAGATGCCTTGCCCTTAGTGTTTAGCAGGTGCCTACCTTATGGACGAAAAGAACCCTACAAGGGTTTAGGCTTCATATACCAAATAGGGATTCATAATAGAAGGGTATAGGGCCCCTACTTTTAAGGGTCATTTGGTCCTCAAGGTATTGAGATCCAATGCACAGCTCTCTTTCACCAGTGAGGCTTGCATGGTACTCTCCGACACGTCACAGGTATTTGTCATGGTGCTTGTTGTTGGAGATGTAAGCGCCTGAATGATTACCTATACTATTTGGGGTATAGTGTACCATACCCCAAAACCCTATTCTAATTATTAAGGCCCCTAATATTGGGGCATAAAGTCCAGCTCTCCAACCGAACGGCTAGAAGCCTCCTTTAGCCTTACCACAATGCATTATGGTGGCCCATAATGCAGCTCTCACCGTCGCTAAACCCCTAAACCCTAAACCCCTACCCTGAACCCTAAACCCTAAACCCTAAACCCAAACCCCTAAGCCCCTAAACCCCAAACCCTAAACCCAAACCCCTCAGCCCCTAAACCCTAAACCCCTAGACCCTACACCCTAAAACCCCAAAACCCCAAACTTCTAAACCCAAACCCCAAAGCACACTCCTAGACTTTGCCACCGACTCCCAGGCCCCCAAAAAGCCCGGTTCTCAGTCCTAAGGCAGGAATTTTTATTAAGAAACCCTGGCCCAAAAACCGCGCTTAGGGTTTAGGGCTTAGGGTGTGGGGTTTAGGCTTTAGGGTGTAGGGTTTTGGGTTAGGATTTTTATAAGGAACCCTAATAAAGTCCCAAGGTTTCTTAATCAAGTTCCCATATTAAACACTGTCTCCTGTCTCCTCCGGCCCCAAACCCTACGCCTAAACCCAAAGAGTACTTGGAGCAAGCTTGAAACTTCTTGGCCTCTTGTAGATTAGTAGTAATCTGAAAGTTTGACCTTGTATTTCCCTGGCTTATTGGGGAAGTAAGCATACTCAGCAGAATCCTTACCGGGGGAATCAGGGGTCGACATTGCTGAGTACGCGACTGCATACTACGCGCCGAGAGAGACCAGACTTCCCTTACCCCTAAACCCGAAACCCCAAACCCTAAACCCTAAACAGAGATTGCGGGTGGAGGGTTAAGGATGCATTGGCAATGATGCCGATTATAGTTGAGAGCAGGGTTTAGGGTTTAGAGGTTTAGGGTTTAGGGTTTTGGTTCCCCCAAAAACTCCTGAATCCCAACTAATATACCCGTTTTCCTTATTAAGGATTCCCGAGATAGATCCTTAAGAAGAGATTTAGCCAGGTGACAGGTCTAAAACTCTGAAGTCGTGCATCTTCAAACCATGAAGCCCGAAAAAACGCACGACCTCAAATCGCAAACCCTGCTTGGAGGGTCGCGGGACTTAGCAACTAGTTATTTTATGGACTTCTAAGTACCATAACCCCAATTAGGATCCCTTTTAGGGTACTTATAAGTCCACTGAATATCTACTGACTAAGTCCCCTGACCCTCCAAGTAAAATCGTCAAAGCCCCCAACGCGAATACCTTGTCTACAAGGGCGAAACGAATTCATCCAAGCCTCGGAAGGCCTCCCTGAACCCTAAACCCACGCATCCTAGACATGAGCCCAACACCTCTACCCAGAGAGCCCAACACCCCTTAATTAAGGAATATACCTTAAATTATAAGGGGCCTTATTATCATGATTTAAGGTTTTTTCCTTAAGTAAGGGGTCTCTGGGGCTCTCTGGGTAGGTGCTCCAGTAGGTCCTCAAGCAGTACCGGTTTACCCTTTCGATGTGGCTTGCGTATTTATAACTGGACAATAGCTTAGTTCCCCAATGCCCAACCTTTATAAACCTTGTGGGGTTCTTATGGCTAAGTAGGAATCTGACAGTTTAACCTTTTATTTCCCTGGCTTATTGGGGAAGCAGGAATAAAAAAATACCCAAATACTAGGAAACCAGGTCGAACAATGTAGGGTTTAGGGGTCTAGGGTTTAGGGGAAAACCTGCGAGGTCAAACCACGGCAAATGGATCGGCTGAGGCGGGTTGTCTAACTAGGCTGCTCAGTAGCCTACCTGTTTTACTTTGTCTTCTCCTGGGTTCTATAGTATATTACAACTAACCTCAGAAAGTATACACCTTTTTTTCCGGGGGTTGCGGAAGAGCCTAGCTAATGCAGGAGCCTGACTTTGGGTCTTTGTTGGGGTTCTTTTATGTGAATCCTATTGTTTTTGTGGGATTGCTGAATCAGGTTCCTACATTAGGGCTTCTATAAGGGTTTTATCGTGGCTTCAGGGGCTTTCAACACTAATGTAGGGGCCTGAACAATTAGAATAGGGTTTTGGTCTATTATACTATAATTAAAATAAGGACCCCCATAAGGAACCCCCAAAGCCCTATTCTAATTATTGAGCCCTCTACAGCATGGTGTGTAGCGTTTCCGGATTCGTGTGCATCCAAGGATTCCAGCATCCCGTAGTCACGAGACGCGTATCTTTTTGCTAAGTGTTCTCAATCGGTGTATAGGTCGTTGCTTTGAGACTAAGGGTTATCGTGACTCTTCTTATGGATGTTGTGGGCTTTCATGAGTGTTTTTTCTGATCAGTTGTCGGCGGTAGCAAAACGTACTGCCGGGTCTCGTTTCTTTTTGGCTGAAAAATCGGCCGTAACACATCGTACTGCCGGGTTTAAGCTTCAAGGATGTGCCTTCACGTCCAAGCCGGAAATTCCCCCAATCCTCAGTCGAAGGGTCACTGGTTAGTTCGAGAAGCCCAAGCCCTAAACCCAAACCCCCATCCCCCGCGCCCTAATCTAGGACATTTTCAGGTGAGTAGTTGCCGTTATAGGAGCCTTATAGTAGATCTAAATACCTTATAGGAGCCGTACAGAAGCCCTATACTACCCTAAACTCCCCACCTGTAGTTTGATTGAACTTAAACCCCATTTGCAACTACGCCTGCTGTCTGGCTCTCCTGCCTCCCGGGTTGCCCAGCAGTATCCCCTATATTGCCAGGGGCCTAAATAATAGTTACCCATACTCGTTTGGGAGCTCGTTGTTATAATTATAGCATTATATACCCCAAAACCCTATTGTAATTCTTGAGGCCCCTATATTACCCTGTTCAACTTGGGGGTCTTTGTTGAAAGACTAAGTCGGTAAAGTGGTATCTGTTTATTTAAGGGCTTCCTTGGGAAGCTGATGCAAAACCGTTCAAGGTGTTGGGGTTGAGGGGTTCAGGGTTTGGGTTCTGATTCTTTGGAATTAGGGTTCAGGATACTTCGGAAACCGTGGTTTGAGTTTCGGAAGTAGGATTGAAAATTTCTATTTGGCCAGGCCAAGATCCGCGTGCACAGATGCCGTCGCCAGGACTTTCCATCCCCCTCAGACGCAGCCCGGCTTCACCAAAACCCCTTCCCCCCCCCCCACCCTCAACCCTAAACCCTAAACCCTAACCCCCCCAAACCGTAAGCGCCGTAATTCCAAAGTCCAGCTCTCGAAGCCCAAACCCTTTCACCAGGCGTTGTCGAGTATTTCGGGTTTCAAACTCTGGGAATGCAGGATGATAGGGCTGTCGCGATTCTTGTTGCTGCAGCGACTACAGTTGACAATTCGGCTTCAAATTACGTCAGAGAAGCTACGGTGGAGGCAGTAGTGGCAGTAGTAACATCGAAAGTGATGCAGCACTTCGACTGACAACCAGCCCCACCACAACAACACCACAGTGACTCGAACTAGCGACCACGACCACTGCTGTGAGATTCTATCACCTCCGTCGTGGCTTCTATCGTGTTAGGGGAGTTCAGGCTGTCGGGCGCAAGAGCAGCAAGCTTAAACCTCAAATCCAAATCTGTTTTATCGTGGGCACGTATGCTAGGTTCGCAATATAGCTGAGCCTTTTTTTTATTTCGCGCAAGACCCCATCTAGCCTAGCCTTCCTGTCCTGTATGAAACAAATCATGACATGTACTTTCGGGACCTAACTAGCGTTGAGAGGAGGTTTTGTCTACACCATAGATATATTCAGAAGCCTTAGGAATAGGATGACCATTTCGGACGTTTTCTCATGGACATTCCTACCATCTTTCAGCCCTACACCAGCACTACATGGGTCGGAAAAACCAGGAATGATTCCCCATAGGTGGAGTGTGCCAAATGAGGGTCCCTATTCAGGTCCCCAAAATAGTACGGCACCCTTATAGAAAGGACCCGAAAGAGGAGCCTCATTTAGAGAACTACCCATATTAGGAGGGTCCTCAATTTCAATTACTCAGGCCCTATACTAACACACCATGAGGGATAGAAGCCGTTGAAGGAACCCCTTAAGGAAACCTGGTTCCAACGATGCAGGCCCTAATAGTTCGACACACCATAGCAAACCCTAAACCCTAAACCGTACACCCCTCATAGAGGCCCTTAAGTAGCCCTTGAACGAAGCCGTTGAACAAACCCCATTCCAACTGCCGCGGCCCCTACTTGGAGGGTCAGGGGACAGATTTTACTAGTTATGTTATAGACTTGGAAGTACCATAACCCCAGTAAGGATCCCTTTCAGGGCACTTATAGCTCTACATAAGACCTACTTCCCCGACCCTCCAGGCACACCTAACCCTAAATCCCTAAACCGTCTATATACCTTATAGAAGCCCTACATACCCTAATCTCCCCACCTGTAGTTTCCTTTAAAGAAGGGAGCAGACCAAGACCCGAAGTTGAGGTTGGCACCATCCGGAACACCTGGAAGTAGGCGCGCAGTGTAGGGTTCAGGGTCTAGGCCCGCAGTTCAGGGTTTAGGGTTTAGGCCGCAGTTTTGGGTTCAGGGTGTAGAGTTTTAAAGTTTAGGTTTTAGGGCTTGGAATTTAGGTTCGTTTCTCGGGTGTGTGCTGAGCACCCAGAGAGCCCAATACCCCTTATTTAAGGAATATACCTTAAATCCTAATAGTAAGCCTCTTATAGTTTAAGATATATATACCATATTTAAGGGATATTGGGCTCTCTGGCCAGCTTTGTATGGATTTCTTCGGTCAATCCTCCAGCCCCTTCTGCCGAGGGGGTTCAAGGCTGATTTTCTCCCACAGGAGCTCCCCAAAAGACCATATTCGTGAGCGTCCACTGATCATAAAGGAAGAATCGGCAGAAGGGTTTAGGGTCCAGGTTTTATTATTTGGGCTAGGCCCCTCTTATGAAAGCTGAAGTAGGAAAAGGGGGACAGGGTCGACTACAGGTATAGGCTATAAGTTCCACCTTGGGTTTGGGCCATGAACTCCTTGCTTGTAGCGTGAAAAATGGTGCTGCTGAGGCGGCGTTGTCCTAACCTGTAACCTCATGTCATCGGAACTTCGCTTGCTGGTGCGAAGAATGAAAGTTTCGGTACCACTGATGGGAACATCATCAGCAACAACGGCGACAGCAACAGGAGCGCCAGCAACAACGACATCAACATTTGAATCAGCATGGACCCGACCTCAGCAACAACAACGACATCGTCATACATCAACATCCCCATTCGCCCCATCGTCACCGTCACCATAATCATCAACAGCAAAATCAGCAGCCGGTGGACAACCACTTCCGCGACCTCCCGCCCTGCATCATCTTCGTCAGCATCGTCCCCTCCAGCATCATTATCGTCATCGTCATCATCACCGAAGTAAGAGCAGCAGCATCATCATCTTCTTCTTCTTTTACATCATCCCCATCAGTACCACTACAGCTACCGTTGCCCCAGTACAATTGTAACCATCAGAGACACTATGGCTATGTTGGACGATCAGTTCCCGCAGCCTCGTCGTGGTTCTCGACTGTCCGTGTGCTCTTAGTACAGTTACAGAAGTCTGAATATTAAGCAATAACCTCCCCTTGTCATGCCTATATGATTTTAGCAGCGATTTGTTTCAACATACCCCCCAAGCACTGCTCGAATCGGAAAGGGCCTGTATACCAAGTTGGCACGCCGCGGTTCCTCTATCTATACCCCAAAACCCTTGTCTAATTTATGTGTGGTTCCTATATTAGAACTGACTTAAAGTTACACATACATATATACATACATCCCAAAGAGCCTGTGGTTTCGTTGTTGTGGTGGGCTCTGCACCCCCCTTAGCTGAGGCTTCAGTTGACCTGAATTGGAGTACGCAACACGTGTAACACAAGGGCCTGTTGTCACGATCAGTGACTTAACTACTGTTACGTGGAACTTTAAGAGCACTTGTTCTGATCTTCTCCACCACCATCCAGGTCTACAAATGCATGTACTATTTCGTGCGGCCCGCATCCGCCGTTCTTGAAGTTCTTCTGTTTTACTCTTTCTTTTTGCTGTGGCACCGGTGGTGCTGCTGCTGATGTTGTGCTGCTCTAGACGGCGACGCGAGTCGACATCCAGATCATCTTTGACATCACGCTCAACATCATCATCGTCGTCGTCATCTTCATCATCAGTACCATCAAAAGAATATCTGCCACCAGCACCATCGCCATACAACCCTCATAGTCAAGCATTGTAATTCAGGTCTGATGCGGAAAACTACTGCGCAGATTGCCGCCTTCCGCCCAGGGCAGGGTTGGGGTACCATATGGGGTGGGGGGACGTACGGCACCCCCAATCCATGCAGCAGCAGGGCCCGGCAGCTACAAGCCGCACCAGGGAACCATAGCGGTGGGGAGGGGGGGCGGGGGGGGCTATCATGGAGGGGCGGGGTGGGGGCCCGGGACCGGAGAGGATGTGTATGTGTGTGTGTATATATATATATATTTATTTATTTATTTATTTTTATTTATTTATGTATATTTATTTATTTATATGTACATATTTTTCACATACCCCAAAACTCTATGCTCATTGGGCAGGTACAGCACTAGGTATGGTCGGCGCGGGTCTTGGCTCGGGATGCGAGGGCCAACAGTTGATAGTTGGTCACAGGTATATTAGGTGTACTAAGGTATAGAGAAGTTTAGGGTTTAGGTTTGAGGTTTAAAGTGTGGGTTTGGGGTCTGAGGTTAGGGTTTAGGGTAGAGTTTTGGGGTGGGGCTTTGGATATGGGGCCTCGTCAAAGTAAGCGTCTCAGAATGGATCCCACTCTCGCGGGTTCTCTGCATGGGTCCCGGTTTGCTGAAGGGGACGTTGAGAATCCAGTTTAGGGGTTTAGGGTTTTGGGGTTTAGGAGTTTGGAACGCACTTCCTGGGTTTAGCTATGGTTTAGGCTTTGAAAGGGTTCCATTCCAAACCGAATTATGGGAATACACGTCCCACATCCTCAACCATGTTCCAAATTGAAGATTGGATTAGGCTGTACTGTTTTGGGTTGAGCAAGTGCACTAGTGCTGCTCGGGATGTTTGCAACACACTTCATCAAACCTTACACCCTAAACCTTAGTAGGAGGTCCGAACCAAAAAAGTTAACCTTGCTTATCTAAGCCGCTATTGAAATTACTTCTAGTTTTAGGGTTAAGGCTTAGGGTTTAGTTATAGTATAGCCTTGTAAAGAAGGAGCAGACTCATAGAATTTTTGGGGTTCTGCAAGAACAGCCTAGTTGTGTCGATTCCTACCATTTGAGATGTAGCTAAGCCTTTCTTTCTCAACAGATCTATTCCTAGAGTCAGGCTATCCAGAGACTTTGAGGAAGAACCTGGTCTAAATAGTGGCATTAACAGGGCTTGGCAGCGCATTGTACTGTTGGTGATAAAAACCCTGCATTACCCATAATAAGGAATAGACCATAATCCCCATAGTTTAGGG
>CAJNJA010007875.1:32237-42391 GCA_905231915.1 Symbiodinium necroappetens
AACCAGTTGCCGGTTGCCTCAAGGACTCCGGACCTGGGCTTCAGGAATTGGAAGCCGAGCCAGCATCGTGGCAGAATTCAGACCATCAACATGCGACGCGGGGTGCGACAAGGCTGCACCCTGGCCCCTCTTTTATATGGCTGACATAGCCTCCCATCTGCAGCAACAGATTTCCAAGGAATGGGTTTATAAGCACCTTACATTGTATGCTGATGATACACATGCAAGCTGGGTGCTGCAGGACTCAGATGATCTTGAGAAGGCTTTTCAAGCCATTCAACTCATGTTCAAGGCTTATCAGCAGTTTGGCATGAAGGTGAATCCTAGCAAATCTGGTGTCATTCTGGGCATTAGAGGCTTGCTCGGCATGGCCGAGCTTCGCAGCAGCCACATCCGCACAGACTGCCGCGGCGATCTTCCTGATGCACAACATTCGCAGTTTAATCAGCAACACAATGCATGTGGCGGTGGTGGGCCTTGTCCCTACGTCCGAAAATTACACATGTAAGAGGCTTTGGAGTCCTCAAGCCCTCAAGATACGTCCCCAAAAATCCCGAAACCCTGAATCCCAGAAACTTTAATCCTCAAACACCACAGAAGCCCAGGTAGATCCCTCATAGGAGCCCCGATAGGCAGCCCATTCTGGTTATCTAAAGGGTGGAGTCAAGGGAGACAGAAGCCTCAAGTCAGGTCTCTACTTTAAATCCTAACATTCAGGGTTTAGGGTTAGTCAGCCCCGTATAATTCGAGCTACGTTCCTGAATTGCGGGGTTTGGAGGTCTTCTGGGCCTACTGCAACCGAGAGTTCTGGAGTCTTCGGAGCCCCTATCTGGGTTCTTGTTTTTTGCGGCTCAATTTGTGTCACCACAAAAAGGAAACCCCACTATTTACTGTAGATCCCTGTTATGGTAGCTTAAAACTAGGTCCCTTCACAAGAACCCAGCTATGGACCCCTACAGGAACCCGGTACAGAGAGCTCATTCGAATTATCAACGGGCTCTAAGCCCCATTGACACTGGAGTCTTCCAGAGCAAGATACAGTCCCTAAACCCTTAAACCCTAAACCTTGAAACTAAAACCCCTAAACCCTAAACCCCTAAACCTGAAAACCCTAAACCCTAAACCTTAAATCCTAAATCCCGCACTCTTAACTAGGGCTTAGGGCTTAGGGGTGTAGGGTTTTAGGGTTTAGGGTTTAGGGTAGGGGCTAGGTTCCTGAGTAGTACCCGTTTGCCCGTTTTGTTTTGGGGTCTCTTTATTATTAAAACCGAATAGTAGGAAAAAGAATACCCTTGTTATAAAGGGGCTACCTTTAGGGGGACAACCTAAGGGTTTCAAGGGCGTTATAGGACTTTGTAGGTTTTTGTTGAGGGTTTTAGTTTTAAGTTACCATACTGGGGATCTACAGTAAATAGTGGGGTTTCCTTGCTGTGGCAACATAAATTAAGTTAGATCCCTTAACAAGAACCCCGTTTTCCTTAAGGTACCCTAAAACCTAAACCCTAAACCCTAAACCCCTAAACCCCTAAACCCTAAACCCCTAAACCCCTAAACCCCTAAACCCTAACCCTAAACCCCGGTTTTCGTTAAGGGAGCTTCCTGAAACCACTGTGATGAGGTGTGGCTCTCCGGCGCTGGCATCCAGGCAAAGCCGACGGGCCGGGCCCCTGGTGTCGGGGTGACTTTAAAGGCTCAAGGGACTTACGGTTGATGATATAAGGGTTTAGGGGTTTGGGGTTTAGGGTTTAGGGGTGTTAGGGCTTAGGGTTTGGGGTTGATGGTATAAATCCTGCATTACCCATAACAAGGAACAGACCATACCTCCCATAGTTTAGGGTCCTGAAAGTAATGCAGGATTGATATCATCAACCGTAGCAAGTCGGGCTATAAGTGCCTTCTGTAGGGTCTTTGTTTTGAAAAGGGTGTTTAGGGGTTCAGGGTTGAGGGCCTTTGGGATTTAGGGTTTAGAGAGCTAAGGGTGTAGGGGTTTAGGGATTCAGGCGTTTGAACTGAAACACACGGTTTATTGTGGCTTTAAACTTTAGGGTTCCAAGATCAGGGTTTTCAGGTTTCGAGGAACAAGACATGGCCCTATGGTAAACTACCAAAGCCCACTGTTCTGCAAGGTTCCCATATATTCTGATGCTTCTATGGCTACTACTGCTGTCCTCCTTGTTTGCACCGTTGGCATCATATTCCCTTCATGCTGTCAGTGAGCTGTCTACACAAAACCTGAACGGAACACTTGTCCTCAAAACCAACCCTAAACCTCAAGCCCTAAAAAACCCTAAGCTTTCCCCCAACAACCCTAAGCTTTCCCCTAAAACCCTAAGCTTTCCCAAAAACCCTAAGCTTTCCCAAAAAAGCCCCTAGACTGCTGAACGAAGATTTTGCACAGAGCCGCGGCTCAGGCCCAAGAGGGGCGGAAGCTCTGCCACGAGGCGGCTCGGCAGAGCGGTGACGGTCGGCAGGCCGACTGAGCTCTTGCTTTCTCCGGGCTCTTCTTAGAGGTTTAGGGGTTTAGGGTTTGGAGGTTTAGGGGTCTAGGGTTTAGGGTTTAGGGGTTTAGGGGTTTTAATTTAAGTTGCCACAATAAGGACACCCCATTATTATTTACCATAAATCCCTGTTATGGTAACTTGAAATTAAATCCCTTAAGAAGAACCCAGCTTTTTTTTAGGAACTCCAAGGTGGGTTTCTTACTAAGCTGCAGTACTAACATTAAGATTTTTCTGGGCTCTCGGTTGATTCAAAAAATCGAAAAGTTGAAGAAGCAAAAAATCGAAACTTCGAAAATTCGAAAAGTCGGAAAATCAAATTCGAAGTTTCGAACATCGACACTTCAACTTTTCGATAATCTCGTTTGACTCCAAAATACTCAACTTAACATTTTCTCGGTTCTCGGTCTTTGCTGTCTGGAAGGTACGTCGCCGTAAGCCATAAGCCCAGCGTAGGGCTAGTTGCAGCAGCTGGACTGTTTCCCCCATTCCACCCCCAAGCATGATGACGTCTAAGCCAGTCCGAGACGAGTTCATCCGTGGCCCAACTGGGTTTCCGGGGTTTTGTGTTTTAGAAGGCTTGGCCAAAAACGTGGCTTTTTGAAAGGTTTGGCCAAGCCCTGGTTCGGCCTGTGGTCTCCCGTTTGGAGGGTCGGGGGACTTAGTAAGTAGATATGAAGTAGAGTTATAAGCACCCTAAAAGAAATCCTACTTGGGGTTATGATACTTATAAGCTATAAGTCCATAAAGAAATCTAGTTACTAAGTCCCGCGACCCTCCAAGTGGTTGGTCCTCTGGTCCCTGGTCCCCCGTCTTGGTCCGCCGGTCCCTGGCCTGATCCTGGGGGCAGACATTGGGTTTTGGGGTTCTAGGGTGTTGGGGTTCTAGGGTTTAGGGGTGTGGGGGTGTAGGGGTTTAGGGTTTTAGGGCTACAGCTATGGCTCACAGGTTTAGGTCTTTGGGGCTTAGGGGGGATTTACAATCTGTGCAACTTGGCAGGGCTCTGAGGCGACTGAGGCTCTGCTTTTCCCCAAAAGGGTAGTTCTCTAAATTCGGGACCCTTTCTAGGGCCCCAATATAGTACGGCACCTTTATAAAAAGGACCCTGAAAGAAAGCCCTCATTTGAAGAACTACCCAAAAACCGATGTTTTGCGCAGCCCTCTACAAGAAAGTCCGATTTTGCTCGAGTGGAGAGGAGCGTAGGTGATCGGGCGGGGCGGTGAGAATTTAAAAAGGGTTCTTTGCGGTTTAGGGACACCCTTCCCAAGGCGACCTGTTACACATGAAAGCTGGTTTAAGGTTTAGGGCTTCAGGGTTTAGGGATTTAGGGCGTAAGGTTTAGGGTTTAGGGACCCAACCAATGTGTAGTAATCTGAAACTTCAACCTTTTTATTTCCCTGGCTTATTCGGGGGGGTAGGCTGCATAGGATTGGTTGCACCTGTTTGGCTATGCTTGCACCCTAAAACCCTTACCCTAAACCCTAAAACCCTAAACCCCAAACCCCTAAATCCGGGGGAGGGAAAGTCAACTGGTGAGCCTGTGTTGGGCCCATCATAATAGCCCATGTGATGGGGTTTTCTCTAGTCGTGTTTACTGTGTGGAGGGATACCTCTCCGAAAATGTCCCCCCGGCGGGGCTTGTCACTTTCCAGTCTTGTTTAACTGTCTGCGGTGCTGTCGCCCGAGCTTCTGTACAATATGTAGGGCAGGCAGCCCCACCGTGTTGAGCAGGGTCCCGATGATGGGGGAAGACTAGGTGGTGGTAGGTGGTGAATCTTCGTTGAAGGGCCCTGACCAGCAGCCTCAGCCTGTAAGGCATTCCGACTAACCGAACAGGGCGGGAGGAAAAGGGGTGACAAAAAAAAAAAAAACCTAAATCCGAAACCCCTACACCCCTAAACCCCCTAAACCCCACCCTAAACCAAAAAAAAAAAACCTAAAGGACCGGCGACCAAGTGGCAGCGCTTCTCCTGCTACCTTGCCGGGACAGAAGGGATGGTTGGGGCTTTAGGGGCTTTAGGGGTTTTGGGGGTTTCGGGGTTTTAGGGTTTTAGGGTTTTGGGGTTTTAGGGTTTCAAGGGTTTTGGTGTTTAGGGTTTTGGGGTTTTAGGGTTCTAGGGTTTAGGGCTTAGGGGTTTTAGGGTTTTGGGGGGTTTTTAGGGTTTAGGGTCTCTTCTACAAATCGCCAAACGTGGTTCGTGCCATGGTCGTTTGAAGGCGTCCCCCGTGTTTTCTGAGCTTGACTTGAAAGGGGTCCATGCGGTCCCGGGGTTTAGGGTTTAGGGTATTTTGTCCCTCACACTCCGTTTGATATTAATTGACATCATCCGTGCTCATCTTCGTGAACTCATCCTCGTGCTCGATCGCCAAGAACCCACGAAGCATCAGCTAACTGTTAACTCCTTCGAGACGATGTAATTCAAAGAACTACCCATGTAGGGTACAGAAGTTGGCCTCACAACCGCAGAGCATAATTTGCAAAGCTTCCCCCTAGACCAGCAGGAAAGAACACTTAATCCTGGTAAGGGTCGAGGATTTGGTGTTTGGGGCTTTGGGTTTAGGCGCTGTATTGTTTATCAAGACAACCACGGTTGTGATCGCCCGTCCCTGCTAACCTGAGGATGTTGCGAACTCCTAATATGAGTCAGAACAGAATGCGGACACCGGAGATTAGCATTATCTAACCTAACTGATATGGGAGGCGGACTCGCAGAGATTACGACAACGATGACCAACTAATAAACTTCAAACAAGCGCGGCATTGCTGAGAAGCAAAAGATGCAAAGAACATGTGAACAAAGACGCGAAATGACGTAAACTGAAACCTACAGCATCCCGTGGAAGCCAAGGGATCGTAAGCAGCTTCTCACTGTTCGGGAGAAACGCTTCTACACTGCTACACATCACGTAGCTGACACTGCACCGCACCGCTATCGTCGCCAAACTCGGGGTTGCACCAGGCGACCACAGATCCATCAACCAGGATTGCAGCAAATGCCTGACTAGAAGCTTGAATCTGCTGCACATCTCGCAGCTGATAACTGCACCGCAGTGCTGTCGCCGCCAAACTCGGGGTTGCCCCAGGTGACCACAGATCCATCAACCAGGATTGCAGCAAATGCAGCATGTGAAGCTTGAATCAGCGGCACATCTCGCAGCTGATCCTGCACCGCACTGCTGTCGGCACCATAGTCGGCATAACCCCAGGTGACCACAGATCCATCACTCCGGATTGCAGCAAATGCAGCATGTGAAGCTTGGATCTGCTGCACATCTCGCAGCTGATGCTGCGTGCCTCTGCTGTCGCCACCAAAGTCCGCATGACCCCAGGTGACCACTGATCCATCACCCCGGACTGCAGCAAATGCGCAACTAGAAGCTTGGATGTGCTGCACATCTCGCAGCTGATTCTGTACCGAACTGCTGTCGCCACCATAGTCGGCGTGGCCCCAGGTGACAACAGATCCATCTCCCAGAAGTGCAGCGAATGCCCAAGTGGAAGCTTGGATTTGCTGCACATCTCGCAACTGATCCCCTATGGCACTGCTGTCCCCACCATAGTCGACATCACCCCAGGTAACCACAGATCCATCGCCCCGCATTGCAGCGAATGCCCCGGTGGATGCTTGGATCTGCTGCACATCTCGCAGCTGATCCTGTACCGCACTGCTGTCGCCACCATAAATGGCATGGCCCCAGGTGACCACAGATCCGTCACCCCGAATTGCAGCAAATGCATCATCAGAAGCTTGGATCTGCTGCACATCTCGCAGCTGATCCTGTACCGCACTGCAGTCGCCACCATAGTTGGCAATACTCCAGGTGACGACAGATCCATCACTCCGGATTGCAGCAAATGCACCACCAGAAGCTTGGATCTGCTGCACATCTCGCAGCTGATCCTGTACCTCACTGCTGTCGCCACCATAGAAGGCACTACCCCAGGTGACGACAGATCCATCACTCCGGACTGCAGCAAATGCACGATGAGAAGCTTGGATCTGCTGTACGTCTCGCAGCTGCTCCTGTACCGCACTGCTGTCACCACCATAGCGGCCATTGCCCCAGGTGACCACAGATCCATCGCCTCGGATTGCAGCAAATGCAGCACCAGTAGCTTGGATTTGCTGCACATCTCGCAGCTGCTCCTGTACCGGACTGCTGTCGCCGCCAATTGCGCCATCACCCCAAGTGACCACAGATCCATCACCCAAGAGAGCGGCGAACGCAGAGCTGTGGCGGCTTTGTCTGATGGCTTTGAGCTGCACCTGGTTCACATGGAGGAGACTGAGCGTGTCTCCACTCATCAACTTCGCTTCCGCGATCGTTTGTGCTCCGTCCAGCACCTCTCCAGAAGGCTTCAGCAGCCGCGCCCTTTTCGGGACCACCAAAGCTCTCTGTGCGCGGCGCTTCAATGACTCAACAGATTCATCCGCCTCCACTTCAATAGAGGCAACCTTGCCACTCAGCAGATGCACATCCACAGAAATCGACATGGCATAGTAAGAATAGCAGCAATAATAACGACAACAGTCATAGGAACAATATTCGTAATAATGATAATGATAGATAGGATGCTTCGTAGGGTGGTCGGTTGACGCAAGACCTACGACTACAGCTTATCGGATCATGTAATAGAGGGGCCTTCACATTGAGAAAAGGGCTTAGGTGTATATATCATAAACACATGTAATGAGGAACCTACAGGCTCCTCCGCCAAAGAAGTGGGATTCTCATCGCGACTGCTGCTCTCGCTCACAGTTGGGGCATTCGGCGGGGGGGTTTAGGGTTTAGGGTTTAGGGTTTAGGGTTGGGTTTAGGGTTTAGGGCCGCTGCTAACTTTCAAAGCTTCTGGGCAGAGTCTGGCGTCGTTTCTCCAGGCACGGGGACTTCCCAGAGAGCCCAACACCCCTTAACTAGGGAATACACCTCAAATTATAGGGGCCTCAATATTATGATTTAAGGTATTATCCTGAATTAAGGTATTGGGCTCTCTGGGTTCTTATCTGCAGCATGGCTTTATGAAGCAACGTCTTCAAGGACCCCATTCGGTCGGTGAAGCCCGAAACCCTGAGCCCTAAGGTTTAGGGTTTAGGGTTTATCTGTCAGCCGAAGTGCCGAAATCGTGACGTACGACGTACCTACAAGGCCTGATATCACCAATCAGCCTGCTTAGCTCAGTGGGTTTAACATTGTGTGCCAAGGTGTCGGACACAAGCCCAAACCCCATAGCCTGCAATCTAGCCTTGAATCTAGCTTTAAATCAAACAATCCTCTGATACTATGACTGTTTGAGACATTAGTCATCGGTTATCGCAAAATATCAACCCAGCAAGTATTTATTCTGATTTCCAAGGACCAACTGTACGACTCTTTCCAGGTCTTGATGATACAAGCCCCAAACCCTAAACCCCTAAACCCCCTAAACCCTAAACCCCTAAACCCCTAAATCCCTAAACCTCTAAACCCCTAAACCCCTAAACCCCTTTTCAGCCCTGCCTCGGCCTCCAGATTCGCTGCACCGGGCGCCTGGGGCCGGGTCACGGTTAGAGGTACCTCCTTCAAGGATCAAGGGAGGTTTATAAGAGTTCCATTAAGGATAACCCTAGGCCCTAAACCCCAAACCTTGAACCCTCAAACCCTAAGTCCTAATTCCTGAACCCTAAACCCTAAATACCCTAAACCCCAAACCCTAAACCCTGAACACTCTTTATCATATGATATTCAAAACCTAATATGATTCGTAGACGAAGGCCAAAAACGGCCTTAGTCCCACGAACTGGCTCAAGGTCTAGGGCTGGTCCTAACTACTCGTCTAGGTATGATACGGTTTAGGGTTTAGGGTTTAGGTGCAAACGACAACATGACGTCATGTAAGGTGAAGAGAGTCCAACTGTAACTGGAACTCCTCGGTATAAAAAGAACGAACTTTTTACTTTACAATGCTATGGGATTCAGGGGTGGGTGGGTGTTGTGTCTAAACCGTGAGCTAACTCTACCATAAAACTGTTCGATCCGGAGCTGCTGAACCCTAAACCCTAAGCCCCAAACCCTGAACCCTAAACCCTAAAAACTGAACCCTAAACCCTAAACCCCAAATCCTGAACCCTAAACCCTGAACCCTAAACACAAGAACCGTGAGCCCTAAACCCTAAAACACCTAAAACACCTAAAGCCCTAAACATATCACAACCCCTAATAAACTCCTATAGATCCCTATAAACCCCTATAGATCCCTTGAAGGAACCCTAAACCCTAAAAAACCTAAGGCCTAAACCCTAAACCCTGAACCCTAAACCCCAAACACATGAACTCTAAACACATGAACCCTAAACCCTAAACCCTAAAAACCTAAAGCCTTGCTTCGGGGCCCCAGGCGTTGGCTCGTAAGGCCCCGGGGACTCTTAGCAGGGAACACTCGCGTAGGTCCAGGGTTAAGGGCTTCCGAAACTTCGATGTTTAGGGTTTCGGGCTTAGGGCTTAGGGTTTAAAGTTTAGGGTTTCGGGTGTAGGGTTTAAATTTTAGGGTTTAGGGTTTGAAGTCTAGGGTTTCGGGTTTCGGGTTTTTAGGGCTCAGGGTTTAGGGTTTAAGGTCTAGGGCTTAGGGGCGAAGAGTTTCGGGGTTCAGAACAACTGCTAAACCCTGAAGCCTAAACCGTTAGAACCTTCCAGCAGAACCGAAGTGTGGTTAATCAAACACAAAAATTCCCAATGCCCAAAGGCAATACCCGCAGAATAAGAATAAGAATAAGAATTAACAAAAATAAGACTAAGAATAATAGTGATACCGCGACAGTGTGCCGGGAATTTAGAACAATTCTGTGACCAAGATTGCAAGATGACACGGTCATCTGCCCCCCCCCCCCTCCCCCAAGATGACCAGTGGCCGAGCAAGATGACCAAGCTGACAAGATTGGCAAGATTTGCTGCGCAAATAATTGTTCTAAATTTCCGGCACAATGTACCATAAGAAGCCAACAAAAACGCAAAAGGTTGGGCATCGGAGAGCTTAGTCTACAGCGTCGCACCGAGAGGCTGAAGGACTCAGTAACTAGGTCGTAGGCAGGCTCACAGTAAGGATGAGTCGTATTAGGATACACTTGTCCCACCTATGACCACCTCTACACAAAGTCCGCGATCCTTATAGAACACCCCTCCCCCTCCCCGAACGCCTGTGCGTGCCGGAAGGAGTGGCTAGACGGTGGCGGAAGGTTGGTCCCATACGGAGACCTTGGATGGATCCGATGAGGCTGAAGAGGGGGGGGGGGGGGCTGGTTTTTCAGCTTTCTAGATGGGTAGCTCTCTAAACCAGGGTCCCTTTAAAGTCCTTTTTATAAGAGTATTCAGGAACCCCCCAAATAGTATTGGCAATGGCTTAAACTATAGACTACTTTAATTGCCCTAAACCCTAAACCCTAAACCCTAATATTACGCCGTTGTGCAGGGCATTTAGGGAAGCAGAGGATTCGGGTTAAGGCCTGCACGGGTTGAACGGCTTCCGGTCTGAAGGTTTAGAACTTAGGGTTGAGGTTTGAGAGGCTTTTAGGGTTTAGGGCTTAGCGCTTAAGCTGCAGTTGTTGCTGCTGCTGCTACTACTACTACTACTACTACTCCTGCTACTGCTACTGCTGCTACTACTAGTACTAGTACCAGTA
>CAJNJA010007876.1:0-15842 GCA_905231915.1 Symbiodinium necroappetens
TCGACTTTAGGGTTCGGGGTTTAGGAGCTGTTTAGGGGCTTCTTCGGCCTTTAGTATTCACGACTTCCGGTCATGTCTTGGCAAGATGGGGATCTTTATTCTTCAAGGATCGTACACATTGCAGGAGAATTCTGGAGAGGTTTACAAAAGCGACTCGTAGTGCCCTTGAGTATTGGTAGCATGAAGCATTCGTGTTTATCGTTCAAATCATAGTTATGGCGATGATGGTTGCGGTGGTTGTGACGAGGTGTAGCCCCTGTAGTTTGAGGTCGATTGCCTCGTCAAGGGGTTCTGGAGTCTCGGGCTACCAGAAAGAAGGGCAGGAAGGCCGATGGAGTCACGTCGAACCCAGGTTCGAAGACTGCACAAGCCAAAAGTATTCGGTTCGGGTTCAAGGCAACGACTGACATCCCGATGATGCGAGTTCCATCATGCCGGTCAGCATCGATGGCTGCCTAAGGCTTTGTTCATCATCATTTGCAGTGTTCTTTGTTCCCGCTAGAGACTTGGACATCCAGAGCCTGAGAAGTACGGTTTAGGATCGCAAACCCTGATCACCTTGTCCACACGTGTATAGGTACAATGTAAGCATGTTGACTTGCGCAAGCAAAAACATACCTATGTATGTTTACATGCATGCCCACATGGCATGGCATAGCACACCATGTCATAGCATGCATGTAATGCTACACCAGGCTATGCGTTGGCATGGTACACATGGTATGTTATGTTGTGTCATGGTATGCCATGTCAGGATATGTTACATTATGTCGTGTTATGTGGTGTTAATGATACGCCGTGTAATGCTATGCTATGCTATGCTATGCTATGCTATGCTATGCTACGCTATGCTGGTTTATTTGTATTATGGTTCGTTATGCTATGAATAGCTATGTTATGGTATGGTATGCTATGCCATGCTGTGCTATGGTTTGTTGTGCTATGTTGCGTTATGTTATGTTTTCTTGTTTTACAGCTTTGTACGTATGTATGTAGCTATGCATGCAGGTATGTATGCATTTATGTACATGTATGCATGTCTGCATGTATGCATGTATGTATGGATGAATGGATGGATGGATGGATGGATGGATGGGTGTATGTACGAATGGATGTACAAATGCATGCATACACATAGATATGTGTATAAATATATAAATACACATACATGTGTCTATACATATATATATATATGTGTGTATATATATATATATATATGTATGCATCGGTGTGCAGGTGTATGTATGTGTGCATGTATGCATGAAGTATGCAGTAGGTACACAGTCATATGCATATGCATGTACATGTACATGTACAGTTACATGTACTATACTTATACATAAACAGGTACATCTGCATATACAATATACACCTAAAATGCTCCCTGAGCCTCAGGCGCAGACGTGCTTCATTTGCTTCCTGCTGGGCTTTGGGGCCATGACCTTCTCCCAAGATGCCAATCGGCCCGGTTCCCGATGATCCGGAGTGTTTGGAGGAGCCTCACAGAAACTCCAAGATAGCGAAAACTCTTGAACGGTTTAGGGTTTTGGGTTTTAGGGTTTAAGTTTAGGCTTTAGGGTTTTAGGGACCCTTCAAACCCGTCCTGTAAGCTTTCTTCTCCAGCAGCAGCCCTCTAGTTTGAGATCAGTGTCCATGCTGAGGGCGGCTACCCTGAACAGCATAGGGTTGAGGGCAAGTTGGGCACATGAGGTTACACATTGTTTGTTGAGCTGGATTGTTGGGGTTAAGGTCTTTTTGCTTGCGCTTTTGGTTTTCTTTGGGAGTCCGTTTCAGGACTCTGCCTTCAGGGTTTAGGACCTTGGGATTGGGCATTCGTCATGTCTGCTCCCCGGGCGGGCAGAGATTTCTGATGAGATCTGCTGAGGTCTACTTGGGCTTTGGCGTTTAGAGCCCATGTTGACTTAGGGTCTAAGATTTGGGGTTATAGGTGACTTGGGGCTTAGGGCGACTTAGTCATGGTCAGGGGGTGCAGAGCTCTGGTTGACGGGGCAGGTGTAAAGAGGTCGTAGTCCGGGGAGCCCATCGCATGCTACACACCAGTACTCACAAGCACACGGCCCCTGGTACCTGTGCTGCAGATGTGTTCAACGTAGTAGTATCACGACTTTTATGTGAGTAGCAATAGTCGTTGTCGCAGTAGTAGCAATAATAATCGCGTAGTAGTAGTAGTAGTAGTAGTAGTAGTAGTCGTAGTAGTAGTAGTAGTCGTCGTCGTCGTTGTCGTCGTCGTAGCGGAGCTGCATTGCTACTGTCATTAGTCGTCGTAAAGTGTTGGTGTTACGGGCTCATTCCCTGCCGCTTCGATCTGCCGGTACTCGTCCTTCGAGTGCATCTAGATGTCAACATTCGGAGATGCAGGCACACGACACAAGCTCAGGATCAAGGAACTCCACGAATCTTCCAAAGCCTAAGCCCAACCTGAAAAAGCCTCAGAAAGGCTCGTCTTGACCCCCATCGAGCGGATGATCTCGAAGTTGGACAAGATCCGGAACAACCCCCTAGAAGCCATGACGATCGGCCAGGGCCTCATTCCCAAGTGTGTGCGAGTGCAGGGGTGCTTGTTGCATTTCTGGATGTTTTTTTGTGGGACAGCAAACGAAGAAACACGGATGTGTATGGGTGGATCCAAACTGATACTTATTATGTATGTGTCAACGCCTACATTTATAAATGCCTTTGCGCACATCTTCACGTCACATACCTTTTGGTCACGCCTGTCTGTATATATATATATATGTACGAACAGCAGAGTTCTCGTGACTCCCTCGCGTCTGTCTTGCTGTCTCGTTCCTGCCGTCCGCCTGCTGACCACCCTGTAAAGTTGTCTACATGGGACTTTCCGAAAATTAGGGAACCTTATTTTGGGGTCCTTATAATAAGGACCCTACTATTTAAGGTACTATATTAGGGTCCCCTATTTGCGGAAACCCCCACATGTCTTGCCGGCTAACCTTTCTGCCTATCCATCTTGCTGCGCAACTATCTGTCTGCACACCTGTCTGTGTCTTGACAGGTTTGCCTGCCTGTATGGCTTGTTCCTCCTCGTTCAGATAATCCCATATCAAAGGTTCTTAAAAAAATATATATATATATATACATATATTATACACATATCTTTTGTGTATATATATATATCTCTCTCTCTCTCTCTCTCGCCCTCTCTTGTATTATTTAGTGTTGATGCTTCTTCAGTGCTTCGATGATACGTAGCACCCCTTGGACTGGTGACTCCGGACAGGTTCAAGAGCATTTAGGGTTGAGGGTATAGGGCGCGGGGTTACATGATTTAAGGTGCTGATCAAGGTGTAAACGGGCATAGCAGTACTAACTTACCAACAAGCAACACAGAGCTGTTTGTCCGTGCGGCTACTCTGCAGTTACCACTTCTTAGAACTCTGCAACTGCAGAACGTCGGTCCCGAATCCCCAATGCAGCACCTAAACCCGATTTGCGATAGAACAGCAGAAGGCTTCATGCAGTCACGAGAAATCATATAAGACGTTTCATCCGGAGCCCAGAACGCTACAGGCACCCCCATCAAAGGCCTTGCAACAGAGGGCTTCGAAGCCCTTGGAATCTAAGCCCTGCGCCCTCAACCCTCAACCCCCAAACCCTACTCAGGCATGGATCCTAAAACCCCAAGCGCTAGAACCTTACGGTCCCACATCCTAAACCCTTGAACCCCACAGGGTTTAGTGTTTAGGGACCCCAGACCCTCAATAAGACCCTGAACGCTTTAACGTACCTGAGGAGATGAAGAGCACCACCGAGAGCAGGCAGCCGATCCCACTTTTGTGCCTTTTTCAAGCTCCAAAACCCCAACTTTTAGGGTATTTAGGGTCTTTTTTACGATGATTTGAGGGTTTAGGGTTTAGGGTTTCTTAGTGCTCCAAAACCCAACCTTCAAATTGTTAGGTTCTCGTAAGGTATGTAGTCCCATCTTGTTCTGAAGCTGCGATGAATAACGTTTGATCCCTTAAAGGAATTGGGGAAGTAACCCCTAAAGGAATTGGGGAAGTAAGTCTTAAAGGTCCCTATGCTTCAGGAATAGACGGATCGGCTGAGGCAAGTTCTTTAAGGGTTCCTTCCTTTGAAGGGACTATGACTAGGGTGTAGAACCCTGTCTGTTTTCCTCACAGACAACGGTTGCCCTGCTCCATTTACTTCGAGTACATGATTTCCGAAGCTTAAGGAAGCTTTTCTTGGATTTCACGCCTTTGCTTCTTTTAGGGGGTCCTAGCAGCTGAGCTCTAGTTGGCATCAAACCCGGTTTGTGATTTACGCCTCCAGCTAGAGCTGTAACGTTGGAACCCTTCACGACCGGCTCACCTACGTTACATTGCCAGTATCGGCCACTGCCGGTTCATGCGTGTACATGGGAGGCCTTCATGATGGAAGTATTGCATCTCGACGATCAATCCTCTTGTGATGGTAAGATATTCCAGAGATATCGATATACGGTACACACGAGGGATCATTATCGCATGACATTTTGCCACCCCGAAAGCTCTAAATCCGTCAGGTGCGCGCTCTAAAACGCGGACAGCAGCAAGGTCCAGCGGACCAGGACAACGTAGGGACTTGTTCAAATCACTGCATTTCCTATACGTGAGTATGCTACTTCATGTTTTAACAACCTTTTCGAAGAGGAGAAGCCATGAAAGGGATCACGGAGTTGCCAGCAAATCTTGGGCTCACGAGATGGGGTCGTTTGATTTGTTTCCTTTTCTCTACCCGTATTGAGAGGAGGGTTTAGGGTTACTAGGGTTTAGGGAAATTACTTCTGCGAGACGCCAGAAAGGCGTTGTAGAATACTGTTCAATCCGATGGAGCCTTCTACTTCCTGCCTGACTCCGGTAATTACCGGTGCAACGCCGACAGAAGTACTATTAATCCATATGCATGCCAATCCTTGCTCGGTGTTGATGGGATTGTAGGTTCCCTCAGACACCTACAATCGTGACACTTTCAATTGCGCTGGACCTTGCTGTGTGCTTTG
The DNA here is from genome assembly GCA_905231915.1 of Symbiodinium necroappetens. NCBI lineage: Eukaryota > Dinophyceae > Suessiales > Symbiodiniaceae > Symbiodinium > Symbiodinium necroappetens. Next base: position 5,021 of record CAJNJA010007876.1, read on the forward strand.
GATGACGCTTGCTGTCACATTGCGAAGGTCATGCGAGACCGTGATGGGTAGAACTCCAAAGGTCGTGTTCGTCGTTGCTGCATATTCGTCGTCGTCGTCGTCGTCGCCGTCCTAGTGATTATTCCTGACACTTGTCCTGGCACTGGTACCAGCAGCATCCACAACTTTGGCTTGCGGCTGCTGCTGCCTCCAGGACGCCGAGGCAACGCGGAAGAAGCTTTGCAGCCGGCCCGGGCTCTTAGACGAGAGCCCTTGTTCAGCTTCGGGCTAAGGGCTTGTGGTTTAGAGTCTCGTGGTTTGGATGCGGCGCTATGGGCATTGCCTGAACGGTGGCCCGTTCTAGGTTTAGTGTCGAAACCCCAAACCCTAAACCCCTAAATCCTGCAGCACCCTTAAGAAAACCCCTAAATCCTAAACCCCTAGACCCCTAAACCCTAACCCTAAACCCTAAACCCTAAAGTGTCGAAGCCTGGGGTGTTTGGATATCCGCCTTCGGTGAGTTTGTGACTCAAGCTTTGGAAACAGGGGCCCGCTGGCTTTCCGGGCCATGGGGCTCAGGCTTTGAGAAGTTTCGGATTTATAGGACTAGTTGATGTCTATAAACCCTAAACCCTAAGCCCTAAACTCTTAAATAACCCTAAACCCTAAACCTTTAAATGACCTTAAACCCTAAACCCTAAACCCAGCTTCAGATCTTCAATAGCTTCAGGCTTAAGCGGTCGGAGAATCATGGCTGTTGGCATCGCAGAGGAGAGTGTCTTGCAGGGTCTGACGGTGGTTCACAAATGTTGGGGACTTCCTGGTTGGCATAGGCTAGCAGTGGCACTTGTGGCTCAGGTGCTGTGCTGCCATCTGGAGATGCATCAGGCGCTGTCAAGGGGTCTACAAGCACATGTACATCACAACTTGCATCATCATCACCATGTTCATCATCATCATCATCATCAGCATCATCATCACTGCAGCATTGTCGCAGATTGTCGCCGTGCCAGCCGTTTAGTATCATTGTCCTGAATTATAAGCTGCAATTTGCTTTTGACTGTTGTGACATCGCCGTCTTCGTGTATCTTCTGCATGCCAGAGACTAGGGGCCACCCTGGCTTCAGTGCTTCCGGCTCGGGCTGGAGGTTTGAGAGATGGTTGTCTCTCCCTGGCAACGGCACGCAGTCTTGATTGCACAGAGGGCATACCGATGTTTTAAGCTCTTGATGCCATGCTAGTCACGACTTCTAGGATTACAGTCTAGACGAGAGTCTTCCCAACAGTGCGGGGCTGTAGCTACTACTTCAAGTAGGCATGAGCAATCCTCGACTTCTTCACGTTTCGGTCTGCTGTGGTATCGGGAGTTTGTAGAAGTGGTCGTGGCCGTCGACGTCATCATTTTGGTCGTCGCGATGTTCGATTCTGGGAGTATTTTTGGTGCCTTTAAGCTTGAAGTGGTGAAGTTTACAGGGTTTCTGGAACAGCAGGCGCAGCTTTCGTATGCCCAGTAAAGATAGCGGCAGGTGTAGTTTGTAAGGACGTCTCGCTCCCGACCCTGCTTTATCAGATCAAAGGGGCTTAGAACCTTGGATGCTGGGTTTGGTCAGTTTCCTGGAGTCCTGGAGTTTGTCTAAGCTATGTCCAAGCCAAGCTTCAACATGGTCTTCGTTCCACATCAAGCACACACCCTGAATCTAAATGTGTTGAAAGTGCGGTTAGACAGAATCCGAAATCCTAAGGCATCAAACACGAAGATCAACAACAAGACTCTCAGTTGAAGAGTCCGAACATTCAATCAAAAGCCCAAAACTTAAAACAAGTCAGACTCTCATCTTTCAAACCCTAAACCCTAAACTCCCTAAACCCTAAACTCCCTAAACTTTAAACCCTCAAGCCTAAACCCTTTCAGGGCTCCTTTAAAGAAACCCCTCACGCAGGCGACGAGGTTCCTCTCCCAAGCCCATCCCCGAGCCCATGGAGACCGTGGTCCTTGAGAAGTCCCGAGCTCAGTTTAAGGCTGAGGGGTTTTTGTTAGGGGTTTTAGGGTTTTGACGGTTTTGAGGGTTTTAGGGTTTTGAGGGTTGTAGGGTTTAGGGCTTTTAGGGTTTTGGGGTTTAGGGTACTGGGGCTTTAGGGTTTTAGGGTTTAGGGTACTGGGGCTTTAGGGTTTTTAGGGTTTTAGGGTTTAGGGTAATGGGGCTTGGGGTTTACGGGTTTAGGGTTTAGGGGTTTTAGGGAATGGGGCTTTGGGTTTAGGGTTTAGGGGTTTAGGGGCACATAAGCAAAAAATGTGATATTCTTTCATATCACCGAAGCTCAATTAAGCTAGGGATGTCCTTGTAAAATGCTGACACTCTCGTTGTTCGTGTCCTTGAGCGAGGTCTACATCACAGCTCTTTGAGACCTCGAATTTCGATTTCTTTCAGTCCACGGATAGACCCCAAAATTTAGGACCTTAGGAGGGTTTAGGGTTTGGGTGAACCCTAAACTCTAAGCCCTAAATAGGGTTTAGTTAAGACCTAGGAGGGTTTAGGGGTGAGGGACCTAAGGAGGAGTCACTTCCATCAGCCCGTCATGTGATGGGCATCCTATCGACTTCTGCCGAGGCCTGCCGCCCCTGAGTCCGAAACCAGCAATACCCTAAACCCTGAGCCCCCCAAAACCCTGAAGCTAATCCCCAATTCTGGACCGATGTCATAGCCGCAACACATGCTTCAAATCCTTTAATCTGAGGACACACCCAGACGCAACACACCCCTAAATCCTAGGCCCCGAAACCCCAAACCCCCCTAAACCCTAGCCCCAAGACCCTAAACTCTAAACCACTGAAGCCTAAACCCATGAACTTCTAAACCCTAAACCCATGAACTTCTAAACCCTAAACCCCCTATAAGCCCTAAAACCAGACACCCCAAGGACCATCATCAAGATCGGCTCACTCCTGGCCCTCGGTTTCGGTGAGGCGTTGCCTGACGTAGGGTTTCGGGGTCAGGGGGTTCTGGTTTATGGCTTTAGGGTTTTAGGGTTTACGGTAATGGGGTTTAGGGTTTAGGGTTTTTTTGGTTCGGGTTGTGGTGTAGGGGCTGGGGGGCTTGGAGTTGCTGGTGGCTGGAGTCAGACTTAGAGAGACAAGGCATCTGTGTCGTCACGACACCCAGCGGAGTCCAGAAAAAAGGTAAGATTAGTGTTGTCCACCTGAGTGTTAACTTCGCTGTCAGTACTAACTGCCAGAAGCAAAAGTAGTAGTAGTCGTCGTCGTCGCCGTCGTCGTGGTAGTAGCCGTAGCCGTAGTCGATCAGGCTTTTGGCTTCGGAGTTTGGGAGTGTGAGGGCTCTGGGTGGTTCAGTCGGTAGCTTGTGTGGCTTAGGGCAAAGGGTATTCTGACTCTTTGTAATCCTGCAGCTCAGACCATGCTGATACTCGGGAAGCCTTGCATGATGGACACCGATTTGATGGAGCATCTGATCGTCCTAATCTCGACTGCTAGCCAAAGCTCTGGGCTCCAAGCTTCTTTGTTGCGAGGCTCCAAACTAGAAGCCCAGAAGCCCAATTTGTGCTTCTATTCTCACAGCAGGCCCCTTTGATCTGAAATACACTAATTTGCGAGCTGCCAAACACCAGCCTTGATGGTCCACAACAGTCACTACAAGCCCCGGACCTGTCCAAAGACAGCGAAAGCCATGAATTCTCACAACCATCTTGCTCCCACTCCCGCATCCCATACCAACTCGAAGTTTTCAACCTTTGACAAACCCTAAGAGCCTAAACGCCAACGTCGAGAAACCCCACTGTTGCGCCTGACTTGACGTTCTAGCGTTCTGCCTGAGACTGCGGTTTGACATTGGTGAGCCTCAAGCTGGCTCTTTAAAGCCTTTATGGTTTAGGGGTTTAGGGAATATGGTTTAGGGCTTAGGGTTGCCTTACGTCTGGGTCGGAACCTCGGCTACATGTTGAGGAGGTTTTTCCGAGTCTAAAGCCTTTAGGGTTTAGTGTCCATTTAGCACCACACCCCACCCCTACAGAATCTTGGCTTGCAAGGACCTTACAGAACACCTACACAACTCTTCTCAAACCTGTACAGATCCCTTATTGTAGAACGTTGATATAACCCTTAGAGACAGAACGTTCGCAGAGCCATTATAATATAGAAGCTTCTTGGAACCCTTGCAGAACCTTTACAGAATCCTCTTTATCGAAGGCGGGTGCAGAGATTATTGGCCAAAACATGCGCGGTGGGGACTCCGCAGCTTTGAATGCCGGGGATCTCGGTTCAGCGCTGATGTTTGTGTTTGGTTTATAGGGCTTACCTCAGGCCCTACCCACCTTTTCAAAGAGTTATGTTGTCATATTGTACTTATATAAAGGTATCATAGTAAGGAACCCTGAAAATGGAGTCCGGATGGAGGGCTTTGGGGTTTCGGAGACTGGGATGTTGAACGAGTCAGGATCGTTTGGTGTAACAGCTCTTGAGCATTCACAGCCTCAACATCGTGATTGTGTGAATGGCGTGAAACAAGCCACGGCTGATGCTGATGATGCTGGTGGCATGCGGGGTCAGGTTGAAACAGAGCGCCGATGATGCTGCTGATGCTCGCGCTCTCGTGCATCGGTAGGCAAAGCAAACGAAAAGCGTTGCCCCTGATGCTGCTGATGCTCGTTGCGTGTCGGATCGTGTGGAAAGCAAAACGCTGATGATGCCCATGACGCGCTTGCGCGTCGTCCGCGCGCCCTGTTGCAACAGACTGCAGGGATGGTGACACTGCGCTGCAGAATTCTATTTCGATGTGCAGAAAAGAAACACAACGGTGGTGCAGATGCTTGTGCTCCTGCATCGGCGCACCACAAGGCATGGGAATTGGCAGCAGCCTACTTCGCATGCTTCGAGCAATTGTTGAAGTCGAAACGCAGGACCATGCAAGACGAGGTATTTGCAGGGGCATCACGCGACGGCCAGCACGAAGCACGAGCATCAGCACCATTCTTGGCGCCCTGTTTCACCCCGACCCAAACACCCCGAGCATCATCGGCATCAGCGGCGACCCTTTTGCATCTACTGGTGTGGTCACGATCATCACCATGAGGGAGATGTTTCGTTCCTCCCATCCGTACTGTCGAACCCAATCGCGAATCCAACCCTAAGAAAACGGGCATCAGCAGCATCATTGCCTCCGCGTTTTCACCCAGCTCGATATACGCCGAGCTTCAAGAACTTCAGCCTTGCAATCCTTAAACGCATTCAATCACAAACATGAAGCTGCAGATCGGCAGATCGAGACCTAGGGCCATCTCACCCGCAGTGTCTGCTTTCCCGAAGCATTTTAGCCTCCAGCCAACATTGCAATCAACTGCTTCTCACACCATAGGCCCAGCCAAGCACAATAAGTATTCTGCATTCCAAGAATGCCGCCGGACCTGGGTTCACATGTAAAGCTTGCCCCACGCCTTCTCCACCGTCCCCCGTCCCCTCTCCGTTCCAAACTCGATTTGTAGTAGAAGCAAGAGTGCTTTCGTGGACAACCCACCTGGGCACAAGCAAACGTGCCAGGCCGCTTCTAACCCTCCCTCCCCTTAAGAAGAGACCTCCATTTTGCGGTTATATGCAAAAGCACGAGCATCAGCAGCATCATCGCACCCTGTTTTCAGCTCCGCCCAACATGCCGCAAGCATCATCAGCATCGGCGACGGCCCATTTTTGAATCATTTTTGAATCCCTTGTCGCAGTCACGATCGTGATCATGGGCAGCACCACCAGCAACTGTTCAATCTCCCTCCTGACAATGCTGCCTGTCTCACGCGCTGGCGCAGGCAAGCACAAGCACGCGGCCATCCGTAGTATGACTAATGCCGCGCTTGCCACCCAGCGCGACACCTGACCCTCGTCATCATACAGCATCAATGGTCGCCCATGTTACCAAAAGTCACTTTCACGCAAACAATCACGACCATGACCATGCAGGAGCAAAAGCAATCTACACCGCAGTTGTGAAAAGCTACGTTCACGCAATCAATCACGAACATGACCAGTGGGAAACAGGGTGCTGAGTCTTCGCGCCGGCAAATTGAAGCAGTGTCTAAAGACAAACAGACCCTACACACCCCGAGCACGAGTGCGGCTTGGTTGCGCAAAATTGAGCCCTGCCACCATCGACTCGACAGCCGACAGCCGACGGCAGTCCATCCTCTCCAGGATTCTCATGATGGGGAGCTCTAGTTAGATTCTAGTCATGTCGGTCGGACACAGGAAGGGGTTTCCCGAAGGTTGATTCGGACTCTCACCGCCGCGGGAGACCCATGATACCCTGGGCCTGGGATTCGCATTTGTCATCCTTGGGGCTAGCACCTGTCCCTGATGGTGCACAGGGGGTCGGGTCAAAAGAAGATGCCCGCAGTGCTGCTGATCCTGGGGCCTCATCTTCGGGATCGTTTTTTCGACTGCAGTCGGTTGGAAAGCAAACTGGCAATGTTCACGCTGAATCGTGCGATCCAGGTGTTCGGTGTTGGCACTCTACTAAACCACGGCAGGACATGCTGACTGTCGGTTTCTGTGTGCTGATGGCAACAAGGTGTCCGTGAGGAGCATATAACGGTAAGTGATCAGGATTGTTATGTAAGGGTCTAGGGTCGGGGAATATGGATGAACAGCTTTGGGTCACCAGCTATCTTCGTCTCGACTCTTCTTGAGGCTATGATCCCCGGCAGGCGCGTGGAGGCCGGCATGTGTTCTGAACGCTTGGGCAGGAACACCAGCCAGTCTTTATGTATCCCTAACCCTCCAGGTACCTATTATATAGGGCCCTAGCGGCTCTAGTGCCCTCTATAGTAGGTACCTGGAGGGTTAGGGTATATTTATACAAATATAGAGATGATATATGCTCGGAGTGAAGAAGACATCAACCTCGGAATTGATTATCGTAATATAGAAGCCGGAATAATTGCCGACCCCATTGCTTAAGGTTCCTGATTATAGTTGCAGTACCACTATGGCCCTATATGGTATGTAAGAACACCTGCGCGGTCGTCGTAATCCTTGAGCCCGGTAGCCCCAGCATTCGATCAGGGCCTGTATTGAACCGGTTTCGAGTTGCACCTTCCAGAAACTCATTTGCGAACGTGGCTCAACACTTGGCGACGGGTTTAGGCGTACAGGGTTTAGTGTAAGGTTTATCAGGTCTCGGTTTCAATGTCCAGGGCTGTAGAAGTCGATCAGTGGCCCGAGCTTCATTGCTTGACGCAAGACGACTGACAACAAATGATAGTTCTGACAGACACACACTTAGACACACACACACACATGCAGGCTTGCATACATGCAGGGCATACCTACTAACATTCGTTCATACCTATGTACGTACGTACGCCATCATCATGAACATCCTCTTGACGTGTGATCACAAGGACTAGAATTGAATAGTAATTGGTTTTATGTGCTACAAAAAAGCTGCTGAGCCGAGGGATAAGATGTACAAGTGATGCATCGACAAATCAAGTGTATTATCTATCTGAGGCACCCACTGTCCAACTTGATGCTGAAGGGCTCATGCAGGAGACAAAGTTCCGAAAAGCAGAATGCTGTTTGGGGATTGCCTTTGTTCAGCTGACGAGTGGCGTGGTGATGATGTGACAGGATGTCATGGAACTCGAACCGTCACTCCGGGTACCCTCCGTTGCCACACTCTCTGTGCCTCTGTGCTCCTGCTTTTTACGTATAAGCGTTGCGCACCAGCAAGAGTCGGATGACAAGGTCTACAGATTTCCAAACAGAGCCTTGAGGTGGAAGCCGAAAGTCCTGCAGGCTCGCCAAACCACGTTGCACCAAAACCTAATGACCCTCTATAAAAAGCTTGCTCTAGTCCCCATTCTAGTTCGTTTTTTGGTCAAACCAAGTCTATGCTTAGGTTCCTATAATAGGGACCCCCCCCAAAAAAAAATATAGAAAAAAGAGCTACAATACCCTAAACCCTAAACCATAAACCGTGAAGTCTCTTCAGCCCGGGCCCTTCCTCGGAGTCTCGGGGCCAGGCTATTTTCGGCTTCTGCGACATACGCAACTTCACTGATGCCACGGAAGTCCTTCAGGTCTGGAAAGCTATGCCTCGAAGAGTTTAGGATTTAGAGGGTTTAGGGTTCGGGGTTTAGGGTTTATAGGGCTTATAATTTATAATAGGGTTTGGGGTTCAGGGGCCCCCTGAATAGTTAGGGCGCTGGGTCTGGGGTTTGGGGCTTCCGAGTTTCGGCTTTCCGAGCGGCTGGGGTTCACGGTTTAGGGTTTATATATATATATAGGGTTTAGGGTTCCGGGCCTTGATAACCCTAAACTCAAGGTTTCAGGGGTTGGGTTCCAGAGTTCAAAAAAAAGATTTCGGGGTTTGTTGCCGATGCAAGCTTGTCAGGCTGAAGCATGGGAGGATTGAGGATTTAGGTTTCGGGGTTTCGTTCCGGGTCTTTGGTTTTGGACTTGCAATCTTCGGTTTGCACGGATTTGTAGGTTAAAAGGTTGAAGGCCTTTTCGGGTTTTAGGCTCATGGGTTTAGGGTTTAGGGGTGAGGATCGAGGGTCAGAGACTGGGGTCCGGTGCTTGTGCGTTGTCTGGCTGCTGTTGTGGAGCTTTTGGTTTGGGCTTTATGGTGTTGATGTCGGGATGCCGGGCCCTGGAGATTTCCTGATGATGCCCATGAAATCCCTGCACGCCATGTATGTAGGGAGCAAGGTCTGGACTATGTAGTTGAGGATTTAGGAACCCTGAATCCAAACCCACACCAGAGAGTCTGATTTCCGAAAACCCTAATATAGGGCCTTAGTAATTACCTATATTGTTCTAGGGTTCCTTTATTATAACTGTAGTATAATATACCCCTATACACTACCCTCGAGTTAAACGCCTACCACTCGATGTTCAAACCAAGGCCCTGAAGACTGCACTCCAGCCGTCTAGCCCGACAGCCTAAGCTGCAGCTCTAAATCTTGCGAGTTAATGGGTTCAGGGTTTAGGGTTTAGGGTTTATAGGGTTTAGGGCTTAAGGGTTTTGGGTTTATAGGGTTTAGGGCTTATAGGGTTTAGGGTGTATAAATAGAAGTACAAGGGTACATTGCGTAAGCGAGAGAAGGATTTGTACGAGCCACTTTTGGCATGCACCTTCGCCTTCGGGATTGTCTTTGAGGCAAGCATATGTTGTGTGCTCCTGCACTCAGATCTGTCTACGCAGAAGCTTGAATACTTGCGTAATTAATACCCTATAACACTCCAGGTGCCTACTATATAGGGCCCTAGGGGCTCTAGTACCCTCTATAGTGCGTACCTTGGAGGGGTAGGGATAGTCTCCATTAGGTCTCTTTTTCAGATTACTGCGCATACTCTACTCCAAAACACCGTTCGAATCATTATGGCCCATATAATCCGTGGGTCAGGATCAGGTGATGGTCTTTGTGAACCGGATCGCCTCAGTCATCCACTCTTGCGCCTCGGCCCTGATCCCGAGGCCTTAGCGGTTTAGGGTTTAGGGTTATGGGGTTTAGGTTTTGCGGGTTTAGGGTTTATGGGGTTCAAGGTTCCGACCCCGACCCTTGACCATTACGACCAACAGCACCAGCAACTCACACGGCCATCAGCATCCTCACTTCCATGGTCCGCATCCTCTCGTTCCGATGAACTTGTGAGTAGCGATCTACAGGAGTTCAACTCACTAAACCCTAAACTCTACACCCCTAAACCCTATAAACCCTAAACCCCTAAACCCCTAAACCCCTAAACCCTAACCCCTAAACCCTAAACCCCAAGCTGAAGCCCAGGCGTCAACGAGTTCTTCGGCAATCCGAACAAGAACATCGGCCGGCCTCCCAGAGATGGCAGCGTTTCAATCCCCCAAAAATCCGAGCACTCAGCAGCCGAACCCACCCCACCCGAAGTTATAAAAACCTATCGCGTTTTTCGGTTTATAGGGGTTTTTGAGTTTAGGGTTTTTGTTGAGGATATTCCGGACCAAGAAGTTCTTTGAGGATCTAGAATAATTGAAAGGTGGTTTCAAGCCCCTCAAGATCCAACCTCCGGGGGCTTAGTAGCTTGGGCGTGGCAAAGCTTTTAAGGATGCTTAATGCTAAGGATTAGGTGTGGTTGGGGTTTAGGGTTTAATTAGGGTTTAAGGGTTTAGGGTTTAGGGTTTAGGGGGTTGGGTTAAGGGGTTGGGTTAAGGATGTAATGTTTGGGCCTGGCAGGAATTTGGCGTTGATCTTTACTACCTGGGCAAGCCGTCGAGCCCTGCTTTAGGACTACTTGGGTCGTTCAGCCTTATGCATAACGACCCATGAACCTTAAGCGAATCCTTTGTTGGACATACTGTTGATGGATACCAGTTTGATTACCCCCAGTACAATGGGAAGTGGGAAAACGCACAAGTTTAGTAGTACTAAAACTCCCGTGACCGCAATTAACCTAAACCCTAAACCCTAAACCCCTAAACCGCGGGTTTTTGACCTTCGTCGCGGCGGAGTAAAGAGACCATTGCACTAAAAAAAACCCTAAACCTTAAACCCTAAACCCCTAAACCCTAAGCCTTAATGTAGGTTTTCCTGTCCCAACAGTTCCTTCACCTGTCTCCTCTGAGTTCAGGCATTAGGACTTCATGTTGAGGGTCTTGGCATTTCAGGGTTCAAAGCAACTCGAAACCACCGAGACTTCGAAGACGAAATCAAGGCCCCACTATTGCATAGGGTCTAGGGGTCTAGGGTTTAGGGCTTAGGGGTTTAGGGGTTTAGGGTTCAGGGTTTAGGGTTTAGGGTTTAAAGGGTTTAGGGCTTAGGGAATATGATCCGAATACCCATCAAGAAACTCGGCAACTGAACATGA
>CAJNJA010007877.1:383-15841 GCA_905231915.1 Symbiodinium necroappetens
CCCTGTGATCCATAGCCTGCGCTGTGCAGTGCGATGCCCCAGTTGCATAGAAGACTTGTCTCAAGCAGCGAGGGGAACGGCGTGGTCTGCACATGTATTGAAACCCGTGCTTTTGAACCTGGTTGCAATGCTCATTTGGCTCTATTAAGCCCCCAAGAACTGACGATGCCTTGGCCGGAAGAGGACTGGCCAGGCCCTGCCATCAAGTCGGACATGGAGGCTCAAGCTCAAGCTTCAGCTAGAAGCTAGAATGACTTGTGAGGCTGGCTTGGGAAGTGAAGCCAAGCAAAGCAAGAGCTGTTATTCGTAGAGGAAGCCCTTTCTTGCCCAGGAACCGGCACTCGCGCTGGCAAACTCTTGCAAGCTTGTCCTGCCCAGGTCACTGGGTGCACAGTCTTAGCACATTTTGCTGTGTTTTACGTTTCTCTGATCGAGTTGCTCTTACAAGCTTTCGAGCTGTGCTGCCGATGCGGTTCTGCATCACCCATCCCATCGCACGATACTAAACATGGAATGCAGGACAATGCAGGCCTTAGCCGGGCGCGTGGCACAGCAGCATGTGCCGTGATCAGGATGTCGGACCGGCACAGCTTGCGCCTCTTTTTTCTTATTTTGCTGAGTGGCACTGGATGTGGGAACCTATTGCAGTTGTATCACTGCTCCACTCCCAATGATTCTGCGCCAGCTTCAATGGGTAGCCAGATTGGCTTGTGTTCGCGTCTGACCGCTACAGATTTGTGTTTATGTGTGGCAGGGGCCCCAAGAGTAGCAGTGACCGGCGGCAGCAGCTGTAGCTACAGAGAATTTTCAGCATTATTAGGATCCGATGTAAAGGATGCTTGATGCCTGGCTTAACATACACATGCCAAACACATGTCGTGAATATCCGACAATACGCACGCTGCCTGAGATCCAGCACGCCAAACTCAGCGGCTCCTTCGGCAAACATCCAGGTGCGCACCATGGCATCAGCCCACACGGAGCCCCGAGACACTTTGCGGGGCCGGTACGGGCTGAGCAGCAATGCTGTCGATTTTCCGTGGATTTCGTTCTACAGGTTGGTCTGCCGTGTGGAGAGTGTCGGTTGGCGGTGGCTGTACGGTTTTTCCTTTGGATGATATCACGCCTACCATGCCACCATCATTGCGGAAGTGATTGCGTGTTGCAGGTGGCTACTGTGCTCTCCTGCTTCCTACGACACACAAGCCACTGGCCTGAATGCCGGAGCAATGGTCCCCAGGCATCACGAAGATATTCAGAAAGGGGTCTTGCAGCAGTGTGAGACTGTGTCTGGACTGCGAATCGGCAGGGGCTAAAATATGCTGGAACGTAAGGTGCAGTTGCAGGAATCAGCAATACGTGTCATGCATCTCTGTTTCTCTGTCATACAATTACATCCCTGTCTCCAGAGCCGGCTCTTTCCTTCGGCGTGTCCCGTCTGCAACAGGCAAGACTAAATCAAGCTGCAGTATGCTGCAGGGGCGTCTGCACAGCGCAACTGAGCGAACACTCGCACGGATGTATGTTTACCGGCAGTACAAAGACTTCTGGGCCGTGAATAGGCAGGATGCTGCGACTAAATCTGTATTCAAAGCAATGCATGTTTTTCGTGAAACAGTGGTCTTCCTTTTCACTCCATCGCTAGGCCTGGCATGTTTGCAACATCTACTTCTTTGGAGTGAAGCTGTAGGCACGAACACTTCGCATGTCCACATACTTGCTGTAAGAATCACGACTGGGGTCATTGTGTTGTTGCGGCTGCACATGATGCACGTCCTTCGCGTGCGACTTCAAGATCGCTGTGCTGCCAAGTTGCTTCGGGAAAATCAAGCCTCGTCAGGCATTTGCATGCCAAGGAAATCCAAACCCACACTTAGCAGAACATCGGCATCTCCACGGTAGTTCCATCTTTCCCGAGCCCTCCCAACCTCCACCGTCGTACCCCGCAGTGCCCCGAAATCCCGCTCTCGGCACGAGATGATACAGTCACGGTAGCATTGCCATGCGCTAGCCGCCAGATCCGCATCAAAGGCTAAACTTGTGCCGCGGCAGCATTTTCAACACGTCGAGGCACTGCATGGCCACGCCGCATAAAGTGAAGTCGCGACAGGGGCCGAGAAGTCATTGCGGGGGACGTGTTTGTCTAGGGAAGCCCCAAGGCCATGCGGTGTTGCAAGCCTGTTCAGGCGAAGCCTCACAACAACAGAAATCAGGCTCTACACGCTGGCAGACTGCGAGCTTTTCGTAGATCATAACACGCGAAAACACGGGAATCCCCACTGACATGCGCCCTTCAGAGGCAGGAGCACTGAGGGTTTCAAGAGGGGTTTTCAACTTTGTAGCAGTAGCAGCACTAGTACAAGCTGAGCGCCCTAAGGCACCCCACCCCGGCAAAAGGGCCATAACTGAACAGCAACCACCATCTAGACGCTGGCAAAACAGCCATGCGAGTGTGAGTGTGCACACGTATGTGGAAGTGGAGATGCCCTTCTCCAGCACCAAGCAGGGCGACTAACACGCCTTCTGATATCAAGAGCTTACAACAAAAAAAGAGGACCAGCAGCACCCCGGAAACGACTCACAAGCAACCGCTCGAGACACACATAAGTGATTATAAGTGGATCTAATAACATCACAGCACATCATAGCCAGCCGTTCCCCATGTACACGCTCAATTTCACAACACCGGAGCAGGAGCGGGAGCAGTACTTGTAGCAATAGCAGGAGAAGGGGCAGCGGCAGGGGCAGGAGCAGCAGGAGCTGCAGCAGCAGCCGTAGCAGCCGTGGCGGCCGTAGCAGCTGCAGCTGTAGCATTGCAGCAGCAGTGGCGGCAGTCAGTTCCCTCTTGTCCACGCGCACACGCAACGACTTCCACAAGGCGCATGACTTAGGTCAACCCCTTGTAAGTCGGCTGCTGCTGATCGAGCTTTTGGAGAATCCCGATGAGCTTCTGCACCTGTGACTAACATAGCGGAGCTGGGTAGCGCAAGCCACAAGCAACCTGGTGCCCGGCCTCTGAACGCACAGCTCGACGGCCTTCTGACTCCTCATGGAGTCCGGAGGTAACTCGCTCCTGGGAACAAGGATTCTCCAAGTTTTCAATGGTGCATTGACATGAGGCTATGCGCGTGAGACCACTGCCGTCAAGCACAAAAGCAACAAAATCAAACAAATCTGCAATGGTGCCTGAAACATCGAGAGCATGTCTACTTCGAGGTACTGCGGCTTATCCGCCGCCGCCATGCCTACCTGATGTCCCCTGCCTTAAGCCTTATTACCCGTTGTACCGACGTACCGCGCACTTCCTGTTTCACGGTGATGACAACGCTCACTTTGTCAAATTTCTGCCGCGTGAGTGCAAACCTACGGCCACTTGAGCTCGTTGCAAATCCTATTCCACTCAACCTGACAGGTTCACTCCCTGCGAGGCACTGGCCCGCTCTGATTTCGGCTATACTCCCAGCACTAGTTCGTGTAAGTTGCGTTTTTTGCACAGCTGAAGGAAACAGGCGGTCCCCTAACTCCCGCCCGACGTGGCACACTGGACAGTCTCAGGTGCGTCTCAGGAAACGCGGAATCGAGGACGGGCCAGCTCTGGTACTACGGACCCCATAAGTACTCAACCTGCTCAACCAAATTGGATTGTCTTGCTACTCTCTGGTTCGTGTTTTCTGTGTCTGGTTGTAGTTCTACCACTGTTTCACTGAACCACAACCGGCTTCGGCCCCAGCACTGTGCAGCTGCCCTCTCGTCACTCTGAGAGCCCCTCGTGTAAGTTTTTGCCCCCTCTCTCTATGTCCGTCTAATTCTTTCTATACCTAATGTACACAGATGTGTAAGCAGCTTGTCGCTGTGCGTCGCTGTTTACGCATGAAGTGCATAATGTGTCCCATCACCTGGTTAAGACATGTGTAGGAACGCTTCATCCCATCGTCCTGAAGCAGTGTCAGTCTCTGGCCGTCGTGTTCAAAGGCCCGCCAGTCCTTCGGGCTCGAAGGTTGCACCAGCATCAATCGGATAATAACGCCAGGGTGGCTCATTTCACGTAAATTCGCTTGCCGCTCCATGCAAGGCCTCTAGCACCGTGTGAGTCAGGTCTCTTCGCCCACTTCAGGCTGAAGCCATCTCGGAAGTTAAATACCTTCGTGACATTGCATTCCCGGATTTTACGGCAAACGGGTCCTGCACAAACTCACGGACGCGGGTCTCTAGCTCCAAGAATCGCTTCTGGAGCTCCCGTCGCACCTGAAACGATGCGGCAAGGCTCACGAATTCAGGAATGCCTTGAAAAGATCATGTCCAGACTCGAAGTACAGAAGCTCCCGACATTCCCGACCTTGAGGGTTTCATCCTCCTCGTTAGCCGCAGCTTTCCGTGCGTTGTCCAGCTGAACCGCCACCTTCGGTCGTTTTGTCTCAAACGTGACTCTCGTGCAAACCATGCACGACGCCAAACCCCGCGAGGTTGAGCTGCTTCAATGAAGCTGGCTTCAAGTACGACGTGAGCGCTGAGCGACAATGCTGATTCGTGTTTGCAAGATTGTTGCAGAAAGAGCAAGAACTGACCAACAGCTTCACCTTCCTGGTGTTTTCAATTGCCCAATAACCCGCATAGCCACCAAAACCAATGGCCCCGATGCCTAGAGATTGGGCCGAACGACTTAATCCTGCTTGTACTGCTCAGGAACGAGCTAACTGCGATTTCTGATTCCAGCTGCATCCTTCCAACAAAAGGCAACCTGGTGATGCAAACGCGTCTTTCCTGGTGCGTAGGGCGTCAGAGAAGCAGCAAAAGCGATGGCTCCGTCGCATCCAGACTGCGGCCAACGCATCCATGCGAGCCGAGGAAACTACTGGGCCCGCTGCACACATGTTACTCCGGCCGAACCGCACCAGGAGTAGGAAGGATCTCAATTCAGTCCCAAGGATCCACGTTCGAGCGACTCTACTTCGCACTAAGACTCTCCTCAACCTGTATGTATGCATTCTCTGTTTGCTCCTGCCATGGAGTCAACCGGAGAGTCCTGCTCAGACGGAGGCTCTGCTGGAATGCGGATCTCTCAAGCAATAGATGCATGGCCGGCAAGTCTCCAGTGCATCCGCTTGCATTCGGGCTGTGCAACAGTAGCTTCGTTTGCCTTACTCATCTTTCTACAAGAGGGGCGGCTTCATGGCTCCCGCACTGTGACCTGCGACCATGGCTGGCTGACTTCGAGCGCCAGCGGAACGGTAACGGCCTACAGTGCCGGGTGATGGCCACGGGGCAGCTGGCAGCCTCCAAATGTCCGGCCTCGAAAACGAGCCGCGTTGGCCGCAGACCGTCAGAAGACACTCGCCTGAAGAAAACTCATGGCAGGCCCTCATCGGGGATTCTTCGCCCGTTTTCACACCGGCTTGGGGTTCTGCCTGTATGAGAGACCCCAGGAACAAGGTGCAAGGTGTATTTAAAGTCTCTGACCTTGTGATGCGCCCGAGACAGTCGCAGCTCGATCTCAAACCTTGAAACGCTGTACATGTGCTTGCTGATGCATCTGCAAGTGGCAGGTTTCGAAACGTCCTGCTGGTGAGCGACGACACAGAACAACAACGACTTCTTCCACAAGCTCGCATAGCAGAGGACATAGCAGGAGCATATTCAATTGCAGCGTTGATGTCGGACATGTGATGCACATTGGTCCAATCTCATGCTTACAGGAATGGTCCGAATGGTCCTGCAATAGCGAACATGATGTTCTGCTACAATGGTGGCATGCTGTCCCCTTGCAGAAATGCTGTAAATGCCGGCTGAAGTGTGGCCGTCGCTTCGAAAAGCTCCTGCCTGCTTTGCGCGAGCTTCCAGAGCAAGCGCAGCATCAGAGCGGCTCCAGGATAGGCAACCAGATGCCCGATGCACAGCAACTCTCCCTAACATTTAACCTAGCTGCCCCCAGGTCTGCAGCTTGTGCTCTATGCACCTCCTTCGGCTGCTGTGTGAGTTTCGGCCTGGCGAATGCTCCGCATGCCGCACTTCAACTTGGAACAATCAAAATGACTCTTCCATGCTTTGCCTCTTTGGGCGCGGTAATTGCTCGCGACCTCGACGACGCGAAAGCAAACACCCCACTGTCAGGAGGTGCTGCATATGCTTGGAGCCGTGCAGCGTCTCGCTGGGTGCTGTCTCTTGGCTCTCTGTGGCCTCAGCATTGTTTGCAAGAGCCCGCCAAACCCAAACGCAACCCAACGAGACAGCCTGCAACACCTAGTGACCTAGTGAATGAGGCTGTTCGCTTTCTTGCTCCTTGGTGCATTAAACGCGATGCATCCACAAAGCCAGCAGCGTCGCTGAGCGCTGGAAACTCCCAATATCATGAGGCGAGTGCTCTGCTACTGCGGACTTGCCTTGCATCATCTCGGGCCCTTGACCACACATACGCATGACCCAGTGCGAAGTCGCCGCATCAAGGCTGCAACTAGCGGTTTGGCTTGATATGTCGCTTTTCAATGTTGAGTCTCTTGCTATTGAAGGACGGAATGAACTCACCGAGTCAGATTGCATGCATAGCTACTTCTGAAAACCACGCAGTTTGCGCATGAACTGCATGAACGGCCAATACATGCAAGAAGACGGGTGCACAGGCAGGCTCCTAACATATGACTTCTGCTTCTGACCTGATGTCATGTGCCATGTTATTCATCAGATATCATCCGAGTGTTTGTACGTGCTCACACTTCAGCGGGGCCAGCCTGTGGTGCGAGCCCAAAGCCCCAAGTGAACAGACCCTGTCATGTTCTGAGGGCTTGGCAGATCCGGGCCCTGTCCAAGGCGGAAAGGCATGTGCCGTGTCTTCGGGCGACATCATGCAATGCTGTGACAAACTAAAGGTATATCACTGCCAGGCCATGGGTGATAGGAGAGTGGATCAAACTTCTACGCGCCTTTCGGGTGGCGGCAAGTCCTGCTCAGGTGTACAAAACTGGCAAGCCGGCCTGATAAGAGGGCACTCTACGTGACTCAGACTACGCAGGAGTCCTGAAAGGGCGCTCACCCAAGTAGTCCAGTATTTGTTCCCACAAACCCGGCGCCAACATGATCCTGGCAATTCGCTTGCGATGCAAGCCGATGTTCGGCAGGGTCCGAATGGGGTTTGGTCCTGAGGTTTCGTGGCTTCGTGCCTGTGTTCTCAGATTGCAACCCTCCACTCCAAGATTGGAGTTTACAACTGCGTGCGCAAGTAGTGAGTGAGTACCAGTACATGCTTGCCGCGCCCCTAACTTGAAGGAAGCCAGCAAAAGGTGCCTGCAAGCATCGGCACACCTCCCTCCCCGAAGTGCAAGGCCGGACGGAGTCACCGGTTGCACATCTGGCACAGTGCAGACACCAAGCGCCTCGCAGTCGTTTGTTCGGTGAACATCACTAGAACTTGGGTAGGACAGTCGGATAGTTGTCGCAAGCTTCAGGTCCACTACACTTAGAAGGATTCTGCATTCTCATCCGTTGCATCGTCGTTTCGACCAACTTGAACACAGAGATACACATCTCTCACGTGCTCTTACGACTACGAGTCCAGAAGGGCCCCGGCCCGCGGCGGTGATAGACAAAAAGCTGGAGCGGAAGCTGGTACCTCAAGCCGATGCTGGGCTCGGGGTGCCGAGGTCATTGGGCACTTGCAGTTTATGCTTCATCAAGATCGAAGTTCGGAATAGTTAGTGCCCGGACTTCTGTCATCTTCTGTCTAGGGAGCTTGTCGAAGCCAAGGTTGTGGCAAAGAATCAAATGAGGCCATTCATTCGGAAAGCAAGGATGATCCCATGATGTAACTAGCGAGGGAGAACTTGGGACAACTATCGTCCTCAATCCGAGAAGCGGAGGTATGTTTGACCGCCACAAACGGCCATGGTGGTGTTGGCCGAACTCGGTACGAAGTTAAGGAGGCAGGACCGCACCCAAAGACGACGTTCCCAGCATTTCATATTCCAGCATCCTTGATTGGTTGCGTTGCCTTCGGGTCTTAGTTTTCTTATGTTCTCAGAGGTGTGATGCCTACTTGGGTATCGCAACTACTGAAGCGTGGGGCTTCATCTAAACCTCCGGCAACTCAGAGCATCCCAGCCCTGCCGGCCCTGCTTTTTTCGACTTTCACATGGCGAAGGCCGCCTCGATGTTCCGGCGCATCTCCTCCGGTTGCAGGATGTGCACAGCTCTTTAGACTCCCGTTGCATGACGTGTCGCCGTCCTCGGTGGGGTCTCCAGGCAGGCCCTCCTTCGGCAGCTCTCCCGGCCGCTCCGCCACCGTGCAAAGGCTGTCTTGTGCAGCCTGCGGGCAGTCATGCACTCCTGCAATCTCATGCACTCTTGTGAGGCAACCAAAGTAGGCTGTTCCCCAAACCGAGCCTTGAGGAGAAGCTGGTGGAGAGACTCGGTCCCTCCGTGTGCGACCCACAAAGTGTGCGTGAGTCGACTCCTCGCTTTGTGCAAATGCCGGGGTCCTATGTCCTACAAGAGAAAGTCTTGTCAAAAGTCCTCTTTGACAAGCAGTCTATGCATGACGTGAGCATGCCGCATTTTCTGCAAAGAGACTCCTGGATCTGGCCTTGGCGCGATTTTCAGTGGGCGGAGGTGGCAAAGGCGATGGAGTCTTGAAGTTGTACTTCTTCGGAGGCGCGAGAAAGAACGGCTGCAGGGTCAGAGTCTGCGTGTTCTTCACGAAGAGATCTCGGAAGATCTCTTTCACGGGAAGGATTAAGAACCAGGGCTTTTCAGTCTTGACTACGAAGTCCAGGATGAAGGAGAAGTGCTTCTCTGCTGAGAACGGTGGGTTTGTCACAAGCACGTCAAACTTTGGAACGCGCTGCTCTTCACAGACCCTATAGAAATCCTCATTCTCATTGTATACACTGTCGAAACCCAGGCGTGCAAGGCGCTTCTTGACGCCGCCCTGGCAGTAGTATGGGTCGTAGATTTGCAGATGCTTAGATGCCACCCTCCAGTGCTGGTCTGGAGACATCGCAGTGGCAATCTCTCGGAGCAGGGGCGTGATGTGCCGGTAAGCAATGCCCGGGGTCTCGCAGTGGTCTCCCAAGTCCGCTTCGAAAGCAAAGGGCTCAAGCTCCCTTTTCTTGGGTCTCGCAAACTGCCCGTTGTCACAACTAGGATCTCTATTCCCAGAGCTGGTCGCAAACCGACACGAGCCTGGGTATCCGACCAAACTGTCGCCACAAAAACAATATTGTCCGAGCTCGGCAGCAATGCAGGACACCAGCGTGACAAGCCCAATTGCACGGACTGTGTCCCGTGCGGTTTTCGAACTGCGCAAACCCATCGCGCACATGCGGCAACACAACAAGCAACACTCAGGGTCCCCAAAGCAGACCCGTGTGCTGACTTTGAGACAAGTTGCTGCAGCGGGCATATTTTGCTCTGCTCGAACACTGCCCTGTAGGCCGTCAACTTACGGTCCACAAACTGACACGGAATCACATCCCGTACGCTTCATTACGAGGTCACCTACACAAGTGATTGCAGGGGCCGCAACACATCTCTGACAAAAGTTGGCAGCACCGCGAAGTGATGGCTGGGTCACTGAAGCTTGAAGAGCGGGTTCCGGGAGTTCCGATGCCGACCACGGCCTCAGGCTTTCTTCGCAGTGGTCGGGGTTGGGAGGCAGGTCCGGCTGGCTGCGTGGCAGCCTTTGCTAGGCACTGTACAACTTGACGGCCACAGCATCTCGGACCTAATAAATTTAACATGATTTCAACACCCGAGTCTCAGAAGAAGCGCGATGGGATGAAACGCAAGGCATCCTAACATACCGGAGATTTAGCATCATGTGATATGAAGTCAAGCAAGCAGTCCGTATAGGTACACATAGCACGTATGTGTGTATCATAATATACATATGCTTAATACACACATATGTGCATACATGCATATACACATGTAATCATCCTACCCCATCTTCTCTCCGGTCTGCTGGGGCCAACGGCCGACCACGGAGCCGCCGCCCGCCACGCCCGGTGCCCAGTCGCTGCCTGGGGGCTAGACTAGGACACTGGTCTAGAAGTGGTAGATTTTGCACATGGGATCACAGCGCAGCAACTTCTACAGGAGCCCCGGTCTGAGCAGGAGCTTCTCAGCGAGTGAATAGCCCAAGCTGAGGCGGCATCACACAGGCCAGGAAGATGTAAACGAAGGGTCCTCCCGACTTCCAGCTCGGGCTGTGAACATGAAGTGCAGCTATGTTATCCAGCAGGTGTTGATCGGGACCCCAGCCAGCTGCCCAAATGTCTCAGAGCGGAAGATGATGCAGTCGCCATCGGACGGCAACCTCCCAAGGTGCAGTTGGCAGCAACTCCAAGCAGAATCTCCAACAGAGCGGCTGAGCACCGAGGCAAGAGATGGCAGAAGACTTGCTTCTTTTATAATAATAATCATAATCATTAGTATTCTTATTATTATGATTATTTTCATTTTCATCTGGTCTCGCTGCAGTTTTCAGTCTTATGCTCAAGCCCAAAGATCCCTGTGTCCTAGTCGGCGAGATCGAGGCCTAGAACAGCAACCGTAGTATTCTGCAGTGTTCCGTGCGAATGCTGCTCAATCGGCCTGCGATTGACAAAACCACCGTCTTCCGATTCCTCGTCGAGAGACCTGGGCCAAGGCCGAAGCTCGAAGCGGACTCTGAAACTGGAAATCGCAATGCCGCTTTGGGCCCGAGCAGGCTCGCTGCCGTCTCATCGAAACCCAGGTCGCCCAGCTGCAACCTTGAATCCAAGGACTTCTTTGCAGCCGAGACGGCACTCGCATGACCGATGCTATCACTATGTCTCGATGCAGTGTTCTGGTTGGGCCCCGTACTCAAACTTGGTCTCGGAACGAAGGTCCTGAGCAGGACAAGGAACTGGACCAAGTCACTAAGTCGCGCTGTTCTCTATCTTCCATCGTCTCGCACGATCTTTGCATGGCCTCCCACTCCACCTCTTTGTCTCGCACCAGCACCTTGGCGGCCGCGCTGCCGGAAGATCTGGTAGTCTATGTATCACATGGCTAAAGTTATCCATTCTCCGGCACGTTTCGCTGGCTTCAGGCTTCCACGTGTTTTGGGATGCTGCAGGATGCTCAGTTTGGTGAGGGTTTGGGTCGCATCATGTGCTGCAAGCGCATACTCTGCAAGGACCAGGCATACCGATACTCCAACCTCTCGTCCTTGCATGGCGAATTCAGCAGCACTGGCCTGCCATAGTTGTGGAAGCCATCCATTCACAAGCGTCGCAAGAAGGTCGGGACAGGGGTCAGGATATCACACAGGCGCAACCATGCAGGGCTCACAGTGGTACCTGCCAAAGTGGAAACAGCGCTGCCTTGAGGAAGCAGGGCTCGAGCAGCGAAGCTCTGACAGAAGCTCGTGGGCCCCAGACAGTGGTTTGCAGCTGCGCAAAGCTACGCTCTGGCTGCCTCAGCAAAAACAGCCGTCGGGCACTAGTGATTGGACGGTCTGAATTCGACAAAACCTGCCCCAACAACCATCACAAGAAGCAAACTCCCCTGTGAGGATGCGAAGTTGGTGTCTTTCGAGTATTGCAAACTGCAATGCGCGGGTCTACAATATGACGGCCAGCGCCGGTCCAGCGATCCCTCTGTCCTGAGAATTCTCTTCCCAGAAGGTGCCGATGGCACTGAGCACCTGGCCAGCAGCCAAGTGCTGCATCTGCACCTGTCAGCGCTTTTCCATGGGTCCATCAGTTCAGAGTGCCGGTCCGCTGGGCTGCGAGCCGACGACTCTCAGGCGGTCTCCCGGCCTTGCGGCAAAGTAAGCACTCTAAGCAGCGCTCCCGGCTCCCGCTCCACAGAGCCTCGCGGAGCTGCAGTAGCATTGGAACCAGAGTTCCACCGGCATGGCGCGCTAATCAGAGTCACAAGCCGTCTTTAGCTGAGCTGATCGAGGGTACAAATTCCGACTGAAACTCTGTGCTGCGTCGGCCTCTCTCTCCTCGGAGCGACAAAAAGTACTTTGTAATTCAATATAGTTACTTTGTTTGTCTGGGTTGATTCATTGAGCGCCTGTGCTTGTCTGGGTGCCAAATTCACTGCTGCTGAACTTTCATAGACTGTTGCACTTTGCTCGCGGCCCCTGGTGCTGTGAGGAGTGGCAGCACGAAGATCGAAAGGCATTGAAGCTTGGCCCCTGCAAGATTCTGCTCATACCTTTCCCGGGCATCAGGCTACCTCCTCATACATGAGGCCCAGTACCATGACGGATGCACTGACCGATGCTACGACTGTCATGATGTGATGCTGATGATGATCAAGATTCATTATTTTACACACGGTTGATTCCACCAACCTCCACTGCGTGCTGTGGTATTAATGTTGTTACTTTGATGTGCGATCACATGATGAATCCAATCCTAGCTGCCGAACCACGACTGCTTACTTCCAAACCTTCACTGATTCAGGCAAAGACTCAGGACCAAGCCTGGGCCGCGTTGGCCTGGGCCTGCCCCAGGAACGCGGAAGAACTGGACATCTGTTGCCCAGCCTAAACCGACGATTTCTGTAGCCCCTTGCTTGGAACCAACTGGCAAAGATCAAGATTTAGGCCAGAGGAGAGACATGGAGAGAATAAGAATAAAGTCGCTGGCAGTTGCGTGAAGCACATGCAGGCAGCCAGGTCGTTCACTTATAATAGGTCATGACCCAATGCTAGGAGTGTCCCATTTGCAACTTGCACACCGATAATATTCATGTCGTCCCGGCGGGACTATGAGACACGAATTCGCAACATCGCTTGAAGCCACCGCACGGCGAAAATCGTGTGGTGCGTAGGCCGCAGAGTTGTCGGTCTTCTTAAGCTTACACTGCTTAGCTGCTTACAACCAGCTTTGTGAATGCATCATTGTTTCAGACACTGCTTCGAGTGCCACGGGATTAAGGTACTCTTATGCCTACCACGATCTTCACCGTTTTGAAAAGACATAGCAATCGGACACATTTCCAAGAAACAGAACGAGACAGTACACTTTCCGGAGTAAGAGCGGCTACTTCCAAGATGGCGCAGCTGCCCTGCTTCTCAAACCCAGGCAGACCTTGAAAACATTGCCGTTCCTCCCACCTTCTCCAGTTTTGCTTTGGCTGCCCACTCAGCTGCTGCTGCCTCGTGAAGCTTCGGCAGGCAACTTATAACTATTATAACTTATTGTGTGCATGCCGTGAAGAACGAATCCCGAATCGCCAACAACCGTGGAACAATCAGAAATCACTCTCGATCACGGGTGGATCGAAGATTTCTGAAGCACTCAACACGCAGCATGCTCTCGCCCTCCTCGGCCGCGATGGTCGCCAGCTCACGCTGGGAGGCCCGTGCCGCATCAGCTGCTGCCTTCGACAGGACAGTGCTGGCTCGCAGAGACTCCGGACGAACCCATGGTGTCGCTCTACGGTGGTCGTGCCAGAGTACATCAGGTCGGATGCAAAGCTCTGAACCCTGAACTTGGCCGAGCTTGCGGCCCGAGCATCCAAATGCCGCTGTGCATGGCCCTGGCAGGTGTCAAGATTCATGCGGGCAGACGAGACAGCAAACTCCGACATGTGGCGTCATCCACTCAGACTAGGCTTTCGAAGACATCAGGTGGAGAGACCTCCACATCCTCGAGGACTGCGATCTCCTTCTGAAGCTCGCCCTGAGGGTAGGATTTCTCCGGGCTGCTTGTGACCAAGGATGGATGACACGCAACTGTCGGCCAACTACTGACTGTACCACCTGCAGATCATGCCAACCTTCCTGAAGCCCTGACAACCTGGCACCGTCAACCTCAAACATTACGCGCTGAAGCCCGAAGCCCGCCCGCTGGTCCTCCTCTGTAGCCGATTGGTGCTCAAGGCTTTGCGCCTCCCGTCGCCTTGGGATTTGCCGGATTCGTACAACTCAGGCAAAGGCAAGGATGCACTGCCGAGCCCACTTGAAGCTCTTATGCAACTTATGCGCATGGACTTAGTGACGACTTGTGACCGTGGTCTCATCGCGGCAGTGACACAGGGATCTCTTGGTTCCCGGGCTGCTGGTCCAACTTCGAGGCGGCCGTCTCGGCATGCCCCATGCACTCCTGCGCGAGAGAAGCGGAAAGGCGCCTCGGATCGGGAATCATCGGGATGTCTCTCCGGTCCTGCAGCCACCTCTTCTCTTGAAGCCACAGCCTCTCCTTCCTGCAAGGAGAGAAGCTTTGTGGCTCGACTGTGTCAGAGCGAGGTAACGAAAGGCCATTCGAGGCCCTGGCTCATCACGCAGCTTCTTGAAGGAGCGGAAGTTCTCGTTGTCCCGAAACTCCTCTGCCGAATTGTTTCGGCTTTTTCTCATGTGGCTTGCCCATGTCCTGCCTCTTCCGCTGCGGAATCCCAAGCCGGAGTCTCTGCATCACACGGCGATATGGCCTGAAAGCCAAATCCGTCCAAATGTCCACCTGCTTCCCGAACCCCTGACCCAATCCTGTTCATGCGAACTACCATCCAAAAAGCAAAGCTCACCATCCTTGCAAATCTGCTTCCCGCGAGCATAGGTAACGGTGCACGATTGACAAAACGGTTCGGGATGCACTGTTGAGACAAGCAGCTCCCCGGAATGCTGCCGGCGTGAGGTTCGACATAAACAAACATTGTTCGGGTTCCGATTCGGCCCGGAAGTAGCAGGCAGCAGGTAGCCAGCCAGAACAACACTACCAGCAGTAGGCCTCGCGGAAGCTGGTCGGAGCCATGACAGTGTCAGCTTCTTCCTTAGACGAAATGCAACTCAGGTACTTGCTTTGTAACCAGGCGTGTCATGTCCTCTGATGCTACTTGTGGTTTGCACTGTCGTCGGATGACTTCATACAGTCCATGCTCTCTTCTGCTGTTGACCTGGCAGAATCCTGCTTATCTCTGAAGAATCCAGCCTCGCTGGCATTGCTTGCTGAGCGCCTCTGCCATTCCAAATTCCACTAAGACGGGCAAGGAACTCTGCATCCAACACTTAAGGGTCTACAAGCAGTTGCCTGGGGACGGCAGCACAAGTCCACGCCCTGCAGCCCTAAACCAGTGGCAATAGGCAGCCCCAATGATGTACATCACCACTACACTCTTCCCACTGCTATGATCTGTTGATACAATATCTGCGTGATGCTCCTAGCATCCTTTGCTCTGAGAAGGAATGGTCGACACCTGCCTCATCCTGCCCGGCTTGGCGGGCACCAGCCGGGCCCCGAGGCTCCGCAGCTTCTCCACCTCCGGGCCCGGCACCGAACTCTCAAAGACTTCCAAAAAAGTTGCCAGCTCTCGCCCTGCCGACCCCGCCCACCCGCCCACCCACCCACATGCCCACACGCCCACACGACCCCCACACACCCACACACCCACACACCCACACACCCACACCCACACACCCACACACGCACACACACACACACGCACACACGCACACACGCACACACGCACACACGCACACACTCACACAC
>CAJNJA010007879.1:0-12664 GCA_905231915.1 Symbiodinium necroappetens
GGGTTTAGGGTTTAGGGTTGAGCTGGACAGTAGGAGGGACGAGCAGCCGGTACCCTTGCCATTATCGGGATACCTGCACCCCGGAACAACAAACCGTAAGGTCCAGGCCCACAGAACTGTAAGCCTTAGACCTTGGATACTGCCCCCACTTAGTAACAGTTGGGTCATATTCATAGTATGGACATATAAGGCCCTTAATAGTAGCCCTATTATAGACGGTTACTACATGGGGGCAGTGCCCAACTTAAACCCCACACCCCCTAAACCTTAACCCCCCCAAAACCCCCTAAACCTAAACCCCCCAAAACCCAAACCCCTAAACCCTAAACCCCTAAACCCTAAATCCTAAAACCCCCAAAGAAGCAGGGGGAGACCCCACAACCCACACTCAACGCCCCAGAGAAGCCACCAAAGTTCAATCACCGCCACGCGAAGAGGAGATGTTGCCCGGCTATGTCGACACCCAAGGCTACGAGCTAGAGGGTTGGCGTCTATGAGTTTAGAGTTTAGGGGGTTTAGGGTTTAGGGGTTTGGGGTTCACGGTGTAGGGTCTCTAAGCCCATGAGCCCCTACACCTCAGATTTCTGAAACCAGCTTAGGGTTAACGAGCTGAGGGTTTAGGGGTTTCGGGCCTCTATACCATGAGCCCCTAAACCCTCGATTTCGGAAATTCCCCCCCCGGCCCTAAAGCCGAAAGTCTGCAACCGACAACTCGCAGAGAAGACTCAAGCGCTGAGCCCGAAATGCCTTTGGGTTTAGGGTCTGGGGTTTTGGTTTTAGGGTTTGGGGTTTGGGTTTAGGGTCTAGGGTCTAGGGTTTAGGTTTTAGGGTTTAGGGTCTAGGGCCTAGGCTTTATGATTTAGGGTACCATACGCCGAAAAGCTCCTGGAAGCGGAGCCACGAAACGCTAAACCCCAAACACCACTCATCAACACCAAGCTGCACGTCGGCCTGAGTGTCCAGGGTCTACCTGGGCTCCAAAACTACATGGGCTTTGGGCTACCCTAAACTTTAAACCCTAAACCCTATACCGTTTTGGGCTATTGTTTTACCTACTTTTGAGGGTTCGGGCACGTAGGGTCTAGGGTTTGAGGATCACGGTATGGGTACTACTAAGCTGAGGTACCCCTAGTGGCAAGACCCCGGCAAACAAAGGGAGTCGTAAGATCCTTTGGGTGCCGGGTTTAGGTTGGTTGGTTTAGGGTTTAGAGGGTTAGGGGTTTAGGGTTCCCTAAGGGTCCAAATAGCCAAATAGGAAGGTTTCAAGTCCAAAAACCATTCAGAGTATGGATTTTCGGACCTAAAACCTCCATGGAACCGTGAAGAACTCTTAGAGAGCTTTGTGCCTAAACCCTATAACCCCTACACTATAGAACCGTTACATGGACCATATGCCCTCATAGAAACCCGAGGATAACCCTAATCGTAACAAACAGGCCCTGGTTTGAAAACTTAAGGCTTTTTGGCCATTGCTCAGCTACCCTAAACCCGAGGCCCTAAATCCTAAACTCTAAACTCTAAACCTAAACCCTAAACCTAAAACCCCAAGCTCTAAACCCTAAACCCTTACTTCGGCTTATTGTGGATTCCGGAAAGTTCGAGCGCGAGAGCGGACTTAAGCTAAGCTATTAGTGCTGTACAGGGGTATGAGTATCCATGCCCTATTATTGGGCTTCATTCTCACATGGTTTTTTGAATGGGACATCACTCACGATCCAAATAGTCGCTAATGTACCTTTTTGGGACCCTAAAGTATGTAGAGCTTCAACTTCGGGGCGCAGGCCCGGATGACGATGCCGCATTGCGAAGTCTAGAAGCTTGAACTAACGTATTAATACTAGTCCTTCGGGACCCTCATTATGCTGTACTATGCCCTACAACCCCACTCGAATTCTGAAGGTCCGCTTATAAAGTCCTAACAAGGTCATACTTTTAAAACTTCAACGCCTGAACAGTTATTCGATACAGATCCACCTAATCGTGTGAGTGAGGAGTGTCGGCTCCGATTGATTGGTACTGATGTCAACCTCCGACGAGCATGAGAGTCGGGGTTCTGGGGCTTACGAGAGCAAAAAAGGCTAGTTTGAGACTCGAGAAACCCTTCCTGCTTAGTCACCAAGTGTCTTTCTTCGTGACAGACCGCATGACCGATTTCACCAAGCCTAAACCTTAAACCTTCCACAAGGTTCAGAGGCAGCAGTGGACTTTCAAGACAGTGCAATAGTGGGGTGCAGAATTTTTGGGAATCATTATTTAGGTTTAGGTGAAACAATACGTAGATCTAGACCCAAGAGCAGCAAGCCCTGAGTCCCGCAAGCAACAATCGAACATCGAACAGTTTAGGGTTTAGGGGTTTAGGGGTTTAGGGTTCAGGGATTTAGGTTTTAGGGTTCAGGGTTTAGGGTTTAGGGTGTAGGACAGAGAGATCTACCAACCCCGACAGTAGGAATACCACAAACCCTCCCCAACACAGCTGAAGGACTGAGGGGTAAACAATGCATCCTCAAGCATTATCGAACCCTGCGACGGGTTTATCATTCAGGGTAAGTAGAACTGAACTTTTGCCGGTTATTTTTGAATTGTTTTGATGGAGGTTTGGAGGTCTACAACAGAGTCTAGCAGCAGACATGGTAATCTCTCGGTTGAGGTCGAGTACGCACGGAGGAAACGGCGCAGTTCGGAACTGAAGCTTACTTTTCGTTGCGGTGTCGCCTTTTCCACTTAGCATCCAGGTGGGCTTGAACTTATCGTTCAGAACTTGTAGGCTTCAACGTCAGGAACTGCAAGATGTCAAGCTTTGGGGTGCAAACAGACCAACATCATGTCACCATCAGGAAACGGCATAACGCCGATACTTTGTGGACCTCTGGAAACATGACGTTGCTCATGTTGTTTGGAACTGATGAGATGCGTTGCCGCGAAGACAGGCTGAGCATGAACCAACCGCTTGCGCAACGCAGGGAATCTGAATGTGCACAGTGCAAGGTTTTTGCTGCACGACCGTAGGCCCCAACCCGAAACTTGAATTTTAAGCATTACATCCTCATCCTAAAGGCAGAATTTTGCCACCATAGGCCCGGGGTGCTTCAATAAACAACCTGGATAGACAAGCTGTGTACCTAGGTTAGACAAACAGCCCGGCAAAGACCCGCAGATTTCTTACAGTCGAGATTTCGTCTCGCACGTTCCTTCGTCGTTTGGATCCATGATTGTGCTCCTAAACGCGACAAGCACTGTAGAAGTTTCGGGGGTTTGGCCGATAGGTTTGAAATCTAATATCCAACCAGCAAACCTGATGGCCCAGGCCCAACGACCTACAAGATTCAACGCTGTTCCCACAATCCTATGTTCTATATTGTAAACCCTAAACTTTAAACACGCCTAAGCGGAAGCTGCAATGGAACGCGGGAACTCTCAACCATAAACAGCAAAAGGAGGCCTGAAGCCTGAACTTTTCAGGGGATTCCAAAACGGACCTTTAAAGGAGCCCGAAGGAAAAGGAAGTCATTGAGGAACCTTTATAGAACTTTTGTGGTAGGCCTTATAGCGTCTAAAGGAACCCAAAAAAGCCACCCCAAACCGTAAACCCAAAACCCCCAAAACCGTAAACCCTAAACCCTAAACCCTTAAACCCTAAACCCAAACAGGTGAGCTTCCAGGCTTCGGGCTACTAGACCGGCGACCGCGGGGAATGCTCGAAGTGAGGCCAGATAATAGGATTAAGAGTTCGTTCCTTCAAGCATTTAGGGTTTTGGGGTTTATGAATAGTAGGGTTTCCTACCAGGGCTCTTTAGTGGTTGAGGGGGTTTTGGGGCTCAGGGTTTATTAATTTATTAAGGTTTCAGGGTGTAGGGTTTAGAGTTGTAGGGTTTTGGGATATTGTTTAGGCCCCTTCGTGGTATCAGGCTCCAGACTATGTCACGCCGAAGGGGGGTACCGCATTCCTCACGAACTATGGTAGAAGTTGCTTTCAAGAGGCTGAGGAAGGCGTACGCAGATGCGGCAAATGATACCACTTTTCTCGGGCACATGGTATGTTTCGCGGGATGAACCATGTGTCCAGCGCTTCTGCGCGAAATGTTACCCCGTTGAGTGCAGCCTTGGGATTGCCGCCACAACAACCGCCGCCTCGGAGAGTGGCCATGTTGCTGCCCCAGGCTCGCGAGAGCAGGGATGGCACATGTCTACCTTCGGGCTGAGTGTTCGCTGAGGGTGCGCATTGCTTTTCTATGGTGGTTTGCCTTTGTTCGCGTTTCTGTCGCTTGGTGAGCTTGGAGGAATCCAGGCGCTATCGTTTTCACGGGGAGACCGTCATGACACCCTCGCAGAGGTTACTTGGTGGTCATCGCTTTTGTGTCCACGAGTTCCTGACTGGAGTGACTTTGCGATATTGGCTCTATCACCGTGAGGAAGTGGTGTACATCTCTTGATGCGAATTCGCTTTGGTTCGCGTGGCTGTTTGCCCACGTCAAACTGCTCGCGGCTGTCTTTTTCCAGGCTAATTTTGTTTTCTCTGAGCTGCCCATTCCTCGTCAAGGGGGCGGGGGAACGTGGCCCCACGGACACCGATGGGGCCTGCGTTGTGGTGGCTGATCAGTTTCATTTTCCGGTTGCACTAGGTGATGGCCCCATGAGGGCCTGTTCCTCACCTTCTACGGATATTGTTTTGGCCGCCGATTGTCTCTGAGCGTTCTTGCCAGTGTCCTTGCACAGTCTCTATAAAGAATCTGGCTCACAAAACCCTAAACCCTAAACCCCAAACCCTTGCTTTGGATCCGCACGTCCGAGGCTCACCGGGATCATGCTGGCGGAGTTATTGGGTTTCAGTCGGGTTTCGATGTTATTGTGATTGGTAAATCTGGAGTCTGAACCATCTGTAAATACATGCAAATACTAAACCCTGATAGTCCCTGTGCAGTTATACCATTTTGTATGGACAGCTAGTATCGAAGTCTAAAAATTACCAATGTTATTCCTAAAGGGCTCCTTTTCATAATTATACCCAGCAACGCTATTGAAATTAATTATAAGGCACCCAATCATATCGCACTAAGGGTTTTTGGGGTTCAGGAGCAGGGCTGTTGGCTTCACCAAACCCTAAACCGTAAGCAAGCCCTAAACCCTAAACGCCCTAAGCCCTAAACCCCTCGACCCTCGACCCCTAAACCCTAAAACCGCAAAGCCCTAAACCCTAGAACCCTAGCTAGTGCCCTAACGCCCTTAAGCCCTAGGCCCTAAACCCGAAGCTCCCGGGGAGCTTCGCCGACCAGGGGCAACAGCTTCAGCATGGACAGCCAGCCCACGCCGCTCGGACCGGCGGGGGTGTCGCGTGTTTAGGGCAAGACTACTTAGAGCAGGTGCCCTAAGTAAGTAAGGTTATAAGCAAGGCCACCTGTAGTCGTGTCTACTGCTAGCCCGAGCTAAAAGTTACTATGTAGGATATATATATATATATATGATATATATATATATATGTATATATATATATATATGATATATATGTATACATACAAACATATATATATATATGTATATGTATATACATGTGTATGTAAGTTGTATATAAGTTATACATAAGTTATGCGCATATATATATATGTTATATAATGTTATATATATATGTATATACATTATGGCCTCGTATTGCTTGAATACTGGAATACCATACTTCTCTAAGATTTTGGACTGCTCCCTACAGGAACCTATATATATATATAATATACATACATACACATACCTACATACGTACATACATACATCTATACATACATGCATGTTACATATGTGTATAAGCATACTTGTTTCATTGCTTACCGCAAAGACCAGAGAAGCCCTGGGGGTTCCTTCTTACGGGGCTCTTCAAAGGATGATATACGGTTGAGGATCTAAGTCCTGTTTTAGCCTAAAGACCCTAAACTCGACGGGAGCCATGGTATATTCCTTATTCATTACCCTAAAGACCCTAAACCATGGGAATCATGGTCTATTTATTCCTTTTTGTGGGCACTGCAGGATGTATATCCACCGTATATTGGCTGTGTTTTAAGGGGTTTAATTGGGGAAAGCCAAGGGTTGAGGGGGTTTTCGATTTGGGGTTTGGGGTGGTTGAGGTACAGGGTTTGTGGTGTTTTGGGTATTATTAGGGAGTTCGGGTTCTAGCAGCTTGCGTGATTCATGTTTATTTCTGCTCCAGCCCCGTAGTAAAACGCTAGCCGCTAGACCCTCAAGGCAATGCTTGAAGGAACCCTCGCATGAGCTGCCTTCCTCCCCTAAGCTCTAAGCCCTAAACGGTGAACCCCTAAAACCCTACATTCAACCTTAAACCCTAATCCCTGAAACCCTACATCCTAAACCCTAAACCCTAAGCCCCGAAACCCTACATCCTGAACCCTAACCTTAAGGACTACATGACCCTTAAAAGTAGGGGCCCTCTCCCTTATACTATGAATCCCTATATGGTATATGAGTCCTAAAACCCTTTAGGGTTCATTTCGTCCTTAAGGAAGAGTCCTAAGAACCAAACCTCTCCTCCCGAGGTCTCCTGGCCGAAGCCCCACGCCCCAGCGCTCGGTGAGCTCTCCCGACTTGCGCCTTGGATCGCTCTTTTTGAGTCGTTTAGGGTTCAGGGTTTAGGGTTCAGGGTTTAGGGTTCAGGGTTTAGGGTTTAGGGTTTTGAGTCGTTCCTTGAAAGGGTTTCTTTAGGGGTTTGATTTGAGGGCTATAGTTACTAATAGTAACTAGCTGCTGCAGCATCTTTGACATGTGTTGGGGATAATATAGCACCCTGGAGAACAAGTATAAATAGCTTTTTCGGACTGATGAACTCGGCAACTACCGCTGCTAAGGCTACTTGTGGGTTCGATCGCAGGGGGTTTAGGGTTTGCGGAAGCCCTAAACCCTAAACCCTAAACCTTAAACTCGAAACCTCAAACCATGGTTTGGGTTTAGTTGGAGGCTAAAGTTTTTTTTGTTTTTTGGGGCGGAGGGGGCAAAGTCGGATTTAGGGTTTAGGGAGCCGTAAGTTTTCTTTGTATTTTGAGCTTGGGGTTTCGGTTACAAAGGGTTTGGGGGTTTAGGGTTTAGGGGTTTAGGGGTTTAGGGGGTTGGGGGTTTTAAGGGTTCATGGCTTTAGAGGTTTTAGGGTTCAAGGCTTTAGGGTTCAGCCTTCTCGTTGCCTGATCCGTGCTCAGGAGCAAGAAGCACCAGCAGCTCACGGCCAAGATGGAGAAACCCGAGCCTACCTTCCAGGTGCGGGTGCGCAACAGGCATTTTTAGGGTGTTTGTATTGAGCAGTTTTCAGCTTAGGAGCTGAGTTACTACACTTTAATCTTTTTGGGGATAATATGATCCCTTATGGAACTGAAACTGTACACTTTTTTGTGCTTATGAACTCAAGAACTAAGTAGGGTTTTCATGAGCATTCATTTTGAGGGCCTCAATCGGGTTTACAACCGTCTTGGAGGGCTGTAAAGGGCGTACGGGGGATCCCATATTTGAGGTCGAAGGGGTTCAGGGCCTTTTAGGGTTCACAGTAGGATTTGAGAGTAAGTGTTCGGGGCGGAAAATCTCAATTGCGAAATCCTTGCGTTGATCAGCGCATAGCGCCTGAACTCTGAACCCTAAAGCCAGCCAGCTGTATAGCTTGAGGGTGTAGGTGCCCGGGTTCGCGTAGGGGTATACTGCTCACGTGAAAGAAACTGATAAGCGAAATATCTTCATGCATGGAACCCAGTAGGCAGATGCCCAACCCGAGCTTCGGAAGCCTGAACTCTCGTGAGGAACCCAACAGTCAAAATAGCCCTAAACCCTGAAGCCGTAAAGCCTGAAATCCTAAACCCTACATCCCTAAACCCTAAACCTCAAGCCCTACAACTCCAAACCCTAAGCCTTGAACTCTGAAACCCCCAAAACCCTTCGGGAAAGCAAAGGAGCACAACCCTAAACCTGACAGGAGCTGCGAGGGAGCTTGCTGCAGACGCTGGAGCTTTGCCTCGCCGGCTTCGGATGTAAGGTTTTAGTAGGTTTTGGGGTTTAGGGGTTTTAGGTTTCAGGGCTTTCAGAGTTTAGGCTTTAGGGTTTTAGGTTTCAGGGTTTTTAGAGTTTAGGTTTTAGGGTTTAGGGTTTAGGGGTAAGTTTTTAGTAGGGTTTTGTAAGGCATGGGTACAGTTTTACATTCCCGTGGAAGTAAAAGATTTCTGGATTTCATCAGGGTTTCTAAAACCCTATACCCTACACCACCTAAGCCGTAGGATGAGGGCCGCTTCAGAGTTCTACCAGCGCTTTGGTGGTCTCGGCTTTTGGGGTGTAGGTCCGGGACCCAAACCTAGACCCCAAACTCTAAACCCTTAAACCCCCAAAAGGGTCCGAGTACCCAAAAATCCATACTCTGAGTGGTTGTTGGACATTAAACCCTACTATTTGGATACTTGGACCCTCACCGGCCCCTAAACCCTAAACCCTGAACGCGAAACCCTAAACCCCTATAAGTTTCAAATCCTAAACCCGAAAGCGGACCGGATGCTTCGTGGTCCTCAACCCTCCAACCCTTAAGGATTCCTTCAAGGGTTCGTTTTCAGGAGCCTCTAAAAAGAATCCTAAAGAAACACCTAAAGAAACCACTTAAAGCAACCCCCTGAAGGAGCCCTGAAAAGAACCGCTAAAGGATAGTAGGGTTCTATCGGCTGTTCTTTTTGCAGTTTAACCAGTTAAGTTTAGGCCTACGTACTATACCCTATATATCCTAAATCCTAAATCCCTGAATCCTAAATCTGAAACCAGTCTTTGGCACGGAGCGCCATCTCAATAACCAATCCTGCCTTGACTCCGCTTAGCATGATTTTGTGTCTAGATGTGTTTAGGGTAGTTGGGGTTAAGGCTAGGGTTTAGGGTTTGGGGTGCAGTTCATTGTCGTTCGAAGGGATCTCCGAAACTTAGTTGATGGATCACCTTCTGAGAGGAGTGAAGATGGAAAGACTTATATGATAAGCCCAGAACTCCAAGGCAAAACTGCCCTAAACCCTAAACCCTAAACTTACAACCGTCTGAACCCTGTTGCCCAGTCTGCCGGCGGCTTCAACCATCGAGCAAGTGGGTTCTATCGTTGTCGGGCGCCTTGCGCGAGCGGGACTCCCTGGCACGAGGCCTGAGAAAAGTCAAGTTTTGGATGAGCGCACTCCGGATTGCGTGTTCAAGAAAGTGGTCGTGCTCTCCAACGCTTTTCACCAAGGGAGTGGCGAAAATCACCTCGTACTTCCTCAAGGTGGCACTCGGCATCGAGCATGCATGGCGTGCAGAACGCCTCGTGACACAAATCAACACTTGCAACCCAGCAGAACCCTGCACAGCCCTCGCTTGCGCTAAGTCCTGCAAGTCCCACCGGATAGAGCAATAAACCCCGCACCGTAAACCCTTGAACCTTCCACCCGAAAAAAATCATGGCCGCAGTAGCACAGCCCTATAGAACTGCTACAACACCCTAAGAAGAATCCGAGCCACCATCTCGGGAGGAGACATTCTTCTACATCTACCGGGACGATGAGGAGGTGGCGAAAGCTAGTTCCCCAGACACCCGTCAGGATCTGAAACATCAAGCTCTTGAACAAGAAGGATAGTTTTCTAAATTAGGGACCCCTTTTCGGCACCCTGATAAAAAGGACCCCAAAAGGGACCCTACTTCAGAGAACTACCCATAAACCGTTTAACGCAGCATAAAACTAGGATATCGTTTCGAAGGCTCCAGTTTCCAGATCACTCCAGGGGTCTGGGACAGGCTCCGTTGTAGTTGTGCGCAACATTCCGTCATAGCCCCGATTCAGCGGCAGTGAGTCTGAACCCAAGCCCATATCCAAACCTTTTTGACCCAAACCCTAAACCTCGAAATTCTGAACATCTAAAGCCGTACTCCATTTCCCTGTGCCCTAAACCCTAAACCCTAATACCTAATCCGTTAAGCCCTGCGCCCGAAAACCTAAACCCTAGCCTAGAACCTCTAAAACCTCTGCCCAAAACTCTAGCCAATCTCAACCTGAATCACAGTAAACCCTAAACCCTATAAAACCCTAAACGCTAAACGCTAAACGCTAAGCCCTGAACCGTAAGCTTCGGAAGCCCAAACCCCTTGCAGCCCCCGGAAGGATGCCTTCAAGGAGGTTTATGGTTAAGGGTTTAGAGCTTACTGTTTGTTTTTTCGGGTTTCTAGGGTTTAGGGTTTAGCGTTGGTTTTTTCGGGTTTAGTGTTTTTTTTTCTAGGGTTTAGGGTTTAGCGTTTGTTTTTGGGGTTTAGTGTTTAGTGTAAAGTGTTTCTTTTTACGGTTTAGGGCTTAGTGTTTGCTTTTTAGGGTTTATTTTTAAGGGTTTAGGGTTTAGCCTTCATGGATTCCTCTAAAGAGCCCCAAGCTCTGAGCCCGCTCTGCGCCCATGCCAGTCGCAACATCTCCTGATCCAGAGGAAACTGAAGGAGAGGCGACTTCGGAGGCCTTGCCGTCGTTTAGGGTTTAGGGTTTGGGGCTCTCCCCATCGGCTCCATAAAGGTTTCCTTTTTGTGGTTCATATTTTAGGATCCTATCAGGTAATCCCGAATTAAAGGGAGCTACAAAGGAGCCTATGGGTAGACCCTGAAGAATCTAAAGAACCTACCTCTTTTTTTCCTAAGAAGTTAGGATCCTTAGGGTCCAGGTAGGGTTTGCCGTTCCTTAAAAAGGGACCCTAAGGGGAACATTGAAAGGATCCCTATTCAAGAAGAACCCTCAAAGAGGAACCCGTAAGGGTTCCTGTAGTTTCAGGGTTTGCGACGTGCTTCTTCCTGCAAGGGAGCCTAAACCCTAAACCCTAAATGGTAAGCGTTCTTGCAAGGTCTCTTTACAGTTCCGAAGGGCTCAGGGTGGAAGTTCCGGCTACGGGCTTGCGAGCTTGTGACAACGAGCTGTCCATGGGTTTAGGCGGCCATCCTGCCTTGTAGGTCATTGGTTGCGCGTTTGCGGGCTTTCTTGGTCTCACAACCCTAAACCCCTAAACCCCGAAACCCCTAAATCCCTAAACCCCCAAACGCCCCTAAGCTCCATGTCAATGCTTGACAAGGCAGCGTCTCGATGAGGAGGAGCGGCGGAAGCTGAACCAAGAGTTGGAGGTGGCTGGGGTTTTGGCTGAGCGTTTAGGGTTTCGGGTTTGGGGTTTAGGTTTTAGGGTTTGGCTCTAGGGTTCAGGTTTACCTACCTGGACCCCAAAGAACCTGCCTTTTTAGGGCTCCTTATCATGATTTCCTTGTATAAGTGCTTAAAAAGGTAGGTTTTTCAGGTCCACGTAGGGGTTAAGGGTTTAGGGTTCCTTTAAGATCCTTGTAGGTTTTAGGGTTTAGCAGGGTTCCTTCAACAAATTCTAAGGGTTCCTTGGGTTTAGGCTTTAGGATTTACTTTGAGCTACCATAACATTATTTTCCGTAGGGCCCCCTCAAATCTACGGTAGGTGATTTTGTAACACGTAGAATCTACAAAAAGTAGTTTTGGTGGCTTACGGTAGGGGTTACGATTTGGGTTTAGGGTGTAGGGTCTAGAGTCTTGGATTTACCGTTTAGGGTTTAGGATTTCAGAAGTTTTCTGAGGGCTTTTCAAGCACCGGTAAAATAATGATGTTGCAGGATTTCGTGAAGTTGTAGTTTTGCAAGGTACTTGTCGGCTTCTCCAAACTCTGTACAATGCGATAGATAACATTGTATATGGATGCGTTGACACATGTGAACAAGATTTTCGGTTAAGATTTGGGTCTTTTGTGGTTTATCTCGAGTTTGTTCGGTGTGGGCTTCGCGAGGGTTCCTTACAAGGTTCCACAAGGCTTTAACCCTAACCCCTAAACTCTAAACCCGAACTGAGTTCGTTAGGGTTTTATATCATTCTGGTGGGAGCCGTAAACCCTAAACCTTAAAAACTAAACCCTGAAGCCTAAACCAGTTCTTTCAGGGGTTCGATTCAGGGTTCTCCTTGACTTTAGGGTGCAGGGTTGAGATTTTACGGCCTGTGGGTGCGAGGGGGTTGCTTTTGCAGATTTTCCTTTTTGGGGGGTGCTTTCAGCGCGCTTCTGGGTTTATATAGGGTAAGCAGTGTTGAGAATTGAGGAGTTGTGGCCGGAGTCTCCTGAATCGGAAATCCCCGACACCTGTAAACCGTAATCCCTGAAGACCCTTCATTCATGATCTTTAAATGCTGTCATGTCAGGATCTCCGCTACAGTCCTTGCTAGCAACCGTGGTATAAATCAGGGTCTATTGCAGGGTTTCGGGTGAACCATCCTGCCATTCAGAGTCCTTAAACCCTAGACAGGAACCCCCCCGTTCGAGGATTGGGATTAGGGTGCATAAGGCTTGGAAAATTGGGGCGTCTCGGTCGGCCGAGGGGCGTGGGGCTTAGAGGGTGAAGGTGGTAGAAGGGTTTAGGGTTACGTTAAGGACGACATGAATCCTAAAAGGTCTTAGGGTTCATATACCATATAGGGATTCATAGCACAAGGGTATAGGGCCCCTACTTTTAAGGGTCATCTCGTCCTTAAGGTTACATGTGGCTCGTGGAGATCTATAATGCCGGGCAACAGCATAGGAGACCCAACCAGGCTTCAGAGACCTAAGCTTTAAATACGCGCCACCAAGCAAAACGTCCTAAAGCCGAAACCCTAAACCC
>CAJNJA010007880.1:0-15837 GCA_905231915.1 Symbiodinium necroappetens
CTGGAAAAAGACATTTCGGGGTCGAAGAAAAGAGCAGCCCCTGACCGAGCACGCATGCTTTCATTGTAAAAAGCTCTGGCAAAGTTTTGTGTAACGTCAAAGCGCGGTTACCGTGCTGGCAATGTGAAGTATAGACGGATTGTCTGTCGGTTTTGTCTGGAACCGCGACTTCAATGCATCACTCACATTGGCGATGATGGTGTCGTCGTGTTATGAAAAATGAAAAGGGTGTGGGGCCACCCCACTGTTCGAGTCCAAACACTTCAATGTGCTGGTCTTGAGCCCCTTCACCTGCAAAGCATGTAGCCCTGCATCCGTGAGTCCAGGAGGTCAGGAAGATGATCGAGCTGCATCCACGGTGGTACTTGCCATGCCAAGTCCAGTTCGCGACGAGGGTCCTATTCAACTTCAGCCGAGCAGCTTCCTGAGATGTGAGTTAAGTGTTCAACCGCCTTTGTTAGGTTCCGGACGGGGACACATCTGTGTGATCTGCTTGCATACCGGTTGGGTCGGTTTTGCTTTTCGTGTTAGCGCTGTTATTTGTTTGCTTGTTCCGTGAATTTCACGAGCAGGTCTTTTTGTGCGTCGTGGCACTGAAAATAGACAGGGATACGTTGCTGTTTGTCCGCAATCCACAAACGAAATGTATCGTCTCAATCGTGAAAGGAGACCAGGCAGCTTGAAAGGGTGGGCGGGGTTGGGACTTGGGTTGTTGGGTGGTTGGGTGTTGACTTTGGGTGCGAAAGTTGGGGTAATTTGGCAAGGTTGGGTTGATAGGTTGGGTTGATAAACCCATATTTCAGGGTCAGGGTTGGTGGAAGGGAGTTGGGTGAACGATGAGATGAACACCGAGTGTCTGGACCTTCCATCAACGGCCAAAGCTCGCAGCATCGAGTGGACAGCATTGCTTCTCAGCACAAAAACATGACAATGCGGAATCTTTAGCGCCTGTGAAGATGAATGATGCCATTGTAAACCGGACAGTAACTTGGCTCAAAGTAGAATATCCATAGCATTGAAGCTGCGATTTGGTGGTTGCAGCCTGAGCTGTCGATTCTGATGCTGATGTTGGAACCTGACATACATGCGCATGCTTCTGGGACATCAGGCCGGAAGCGCCAAGCACAATGGCCCAAGACCGCAAGGTGCCTCCAATTTGTTTGCATTAGAGTCACTAGAGTGACGAGAGGAGTTTGTTTTGCAACTTTCGGCTTGTGGCCGAGGTTTTTGTTGGAGGCGTCCCTCAGGATTTGAACCAAGACGACCTGTACGTTCCACGGTCGCAGAGAGTGGGATGCAGGGCTTGCTTGCAATTCTCGAATGTTTCGATGTGAGCGACTTCAGGCTATTTTCAGCGAGCATGCTGGAGTGAAGAAAGCGTGGCTGCAAAAGTGCCGACCCGTGATGCATGTGTTGATGCGAGTCGTCTTCAGCTGCACAGCTGCTATACTTTCGAGGTGCCGAACCACGGACGAAAGTGGGAATGGCGTTCAGACCCCAGTCGGGACTGATGCCAATGTGAGCTTGATCCGGCTTGTCGGCTGATGATAGATTCGAGGCCAACGGACCGCAGAATCACCGGGGCTTCGGCTTCGTGATATTTCATGATGCCTTGGCAATCGACGAACTACTGGGGTGCAGGGCTGAGCAGTTGACAGTGGGAATCCAAGTCAGTGCAGCCTGATGCATGTGTTTGAACTAAGGAGTGCGCCGTCGCGATTCATTGTCTTGCGAAACGGCACCAAACTGGAAGTGCCTTGTCTTGAGGGCGAAAGCAGCTTGTCTTGTGGAGTGCACGTAATCAAGCCCGAATGAAGCCACACCTGCCACACCGCAAGGTGAAGCGCGCTCTCAGCAGCAACAAGATGAGCTCACCCCAGGTTCGTTGCTCACTTTTCTCGAGTTGATTGATGCCGTCTGCTCGTAGAAGAAAATTTTTTTACGACAGTACCATGAGGCAGACGTCGGTGATTCGGTTGGTGCCTGAGTGACGCAGTGTGTGCTCAAGAGGATTCATTGATTGAGCAGATTGTGAGGGCATGAGGTAGCACTGTGGCAGCGGCACTTCACTCTGTTTGACGTGCTCGTGAGCCCTTGCACGGTCAGGCAAATCGGGCGCGTGCACAGCCACCCTTGCACATGTCTGGACCGCTTGAAGCCGAGACTACCGGTTCAACTTCAAGGGTTAAAAGATAGTAGCAACTTGGTACTTGCGTGATCTTGCGTGACGACAGAGCTTGGCGAGTCGGTCACAATGAAGATCAGAAAGCCACGAAGCTTTGAGTGGTTTGTTGAGTCGTGCCTTCGCGCCTTTCCAACATGCTAAGGCCGCGAGTGTTGCCTTCGAACATTGCGAGGAATGCCCGAACTCCAATTCAGGCGCAATTGGCTCCGGCTCCGCTAGTTTGCAGTGGGTTCCCTGGTTGCCGGCCATCTTCTCGCGTCTCGCAGGCAGACTGGGGCACTCGATTGCCGAACAACGAGACAATCCTGAGGCTGAGGGATTAGTTCGTGCTGCAGCAACAGCTTTTCACTAAGTGCACAAAGCGACCCAGGCAGTTGTCACTCATGCACGGAGCTGGATACCCTCTGCAACCGCAGGCATCGAGAATGTTTCATGTGTGAACTCAGATGGGCTTCGATAGCACACCGTCAAACACGAGCTGCTAAGGGCCAGACCTCTCCACTGACATCCCCGCTGACGAGCGCTCCAGCATATGCTTGGCACTGAAAGCCGAGCACGAACAAGATCGAATATCGTGCTGCATATTCATGGGGACCTGTAGTGTGTAAGTTTCCGATTTCAACGCGAGGCTGCACCAACGTCGGCTACAACAGTGCCCCAGACACCTACCTGCAGTGTGCCAGGTTTGGTGTCTTTGCATGGTTGGTGTGCATGTCATGCGCGGAGTAGGAGCCCAGGCTCAGTCTGGGCCACTTCCTGTACAGGCTGCGAGGGAGTTACCGAATTATTTCTGCGTAGTATGTGTGAAGAAATATTCTGTAATTCATGTATGATGGATCTGTTTGGAATAAAGAATTTGTACTTCATGTTCGAGCAATAAGTGCAGGACGGCTTTGCGTGCAGAAGCTGACTCGTTTCCTTCCCTCTTCACACTTCTTTGCTCTCTTCGCTCTTTGTCATGCTTTGTTGCGCACAGGTTGAATTCTTTTCACTGTTGTTCAAACGTTTGTGAAATCATTTTGCACTCATTTTGCACCGCTTCATTCTTACTCTGACGGATGGTTCACCACTTCTGCACTCTCGCACTCATTTTCATCATCGCTGTTCATACACTTTCGATTTGTTTGTCATTGGTCGTTGATTTGTGTCTGCTTTGTTTGTTGTAGGTCATTTTTCCACGTGTTTGTTGTTCGCATCGTGCTTGTCATTGAACGACCCTGCCCGGAATCGTGGAAGCCAGAAATATATATCCTGTGAGCAAGAGTCCACCCCGACGAGCTGAACGCCATCCAATGCCTCTCTATGGCTCGACAAAACCCCACTCCTCGACACCCCCAACTGCCATGCAAAGAGAGTGCATCAACGACCCTAGAGGCATTAGACGGCTGCCAGACGGGATCAACGTGTTCCAGGCTTAGGCTACAGCGGCTACAGGTGCTGTACTCAAGAACCACAACAGCACAAGTCAACAACATGACAAAGGACAAAGGGTTTCTGTGCAAATCATATCAGAAAAGAGCGATAAAACGTGATTCCCAAATGATAGAAACATGACTCCAAATTGACACAATTGCAAAAAGCTCCCTTTAGCCTCGACCCCAACCTGCATGAAACAGCATCCTTCACTACAACCCGCGCCCATTTGGGGGCACCTGGGCAGTCGAGGATTGGGTTTGTTTTCCGAGACTCCGGATATTCGGCCGCTGGCACTGCTGCTACTCCTGCCACTAGGGCCAGCACCGTTGCTCTGCCAAGACTACAAGACTGCCTGCAGTCGCTTCACTGCGTGCTCCGTGACTTCTCACGACCTGGGACCTGAGACTGATTAGTCGCGAGGAGTGTTGCATTAGCCACACAGACATCGCGTTCCCAAAACCGCCTGTCGTGGGGAATCTCCTGTGTATGCCCATACTAGTACTGTAAAGGTTGCTTGTCAAAGAGTGTCAGGTTACTGGAACACGACAAACAAATGACAGTACAGCGATAATGACTTCGAAATGACACTAAATTGAAACCTATGAATGAAGGATTTCCAAGACCTGCAGGCCCAAGATGCTTACAAGGTTTGAGGGTGTAGCCCTAGACCTGATAAACCCGATGCCCTATTCGACGCAGGAAG
Organism: Symbiodinium necroappetens; assembly: GCA_905231915.1. Lineage (NCBI taxonomy): Eukaryota > Dinophyceae > Suessiales > Symbiodiniaceae > Symbiodinium > Symbiodinium necroappetens. Next base: position 4,305 of record CAJNJA010007880.1, read on the forward strand.
CTATTTCCCTAAACCCTGACCATAACCATAACGCAGAAACATCCACCTGCATCTGCGACGGGTTGTCATGAAGCGAAGTGACCTAGTCACCTAGTCGCCGTTCTACTTGTGATGGCCCAGTATCCGAGGATTCGTGCGCCTGCAGCTCGTCCCGACGGGCGCAATGTGCCTCTGCGGAATGCCATCATGCAGTGCATCTTGCATGCTTACCGCGCCGTCATGCGCAGTCGCTTCGTGTCGAGCTCGAGAGCGGCGCCGGCTCATGCCAGGTTCTACGAAGCTCACAGACCCGAAAAGCTGACGGAGCGTGATTTCATTGACTTCATCTGCAACGTCGGGAACCACGACCAATGATCACACTGTTTCGAGTTGGGTTCGGCTGTCAGCCCGAGGTTTACGAGGGCCGCGAAGCTGAACTGGATGAGGTGGGTGTGTGCGTGTGTGAGAGAGAATGATTGTGTGATCGAAAATGCACTGCCAGGCACTGCGGTTGAAGTACGGAACCGGTCTTCAACTTCCGCAGTTAGAGCCCGTCAGAATTGAGGATGTCCTTTATGACCGTAGCTCTACTGAAGGCTGTCACCTTCGATGCAGTCCATGACGGATCCTGGAAGGATGCCACTCAGCTTGGGGCCCAGTGCATCATGCTGTCGAACATGCTTTCGGTATCCTGACTCGCCTCAAACTTTGTGCTGCAGGCGATACTTACGCGAGCTTGCAGGAGGAGCAACCACCTTTTGCATGCTCCCTTTTTCACGAGATGCACCAAAGGCAGTTGCATGCAGATCCAAGCACATTGGACAGACAGTTGAACAGGCCTGGCTACCACCGGGCAGCGCGTTGCAACAGCAGCAGCAGCCCAGCGGCAAGATCACAGGGTTGACATGCTCATCCACAGCTTCACCCGTGTCGGCACCCTCTTGATACTTCGTGATCTCAGGCTGCAGCAGCACTTGCAGCAGATCCAGCGTCTCAGCAAACACTATCCAACACGGGCATGCTGTCTTGAGAAAAGGATTTATGTTCTGCAGCTACCGGCACGGTGCATGCGTCGACAGTTCGGGGCTCAGGCAGCGCATGCCGCTTCCTTCACCCTGGTTTCCGCCTCGGCATGCGGAAGACTCTCGATTTTTTCACAGTAGCGCGGTGGGTGGGTCTTCTTGGTCTCGGCCTTGTCACTACCCAGGCTGACCCCTTCCACGCCGGATGTGTACAGCATTGGCTCCAGCCACACTTCAGGCTTTGCATTCTTGTCAGAGATTGATGTCCGATGCGGGTTGCCCCTGCCATAAGAGCAGCCGTTGCGATTTATTCTTTAAGTTCCAATACGAAGCAGCAACAGCAGGTGGGCAGCACAATACCCTTTTCTCAGACACTGAGGAGGCAGGATGTTGTCGTTGTGACATGTCATGAAAGTCGTGTCCTTCACAGGGCCCGGATTTGAGCTGGATCGACCAGATTGTCGGCGAGGATGGGTTGGAAGTTTCAGATGAGGTGGTTCGCGCCATCATAGAAAAGCCGCTGCCCCAGAGCTTCGGCTTCGTAACAGACCAATGTGTGCTCGCATTATGGGCATAATCTGCTAGCATCTGTGCAGTTGCTACATTTCTCATTCTTGATCTTCGATGCTGGAAACTTTTAAACAAAGGTCTTCGACAAAGCACCGAACGGAGCTAATGCAAGCTGTCCGTACCTGAGATTCGCGAAGTTTCAGGTTGCCGACTCTTCTACGAAATCGCAGGAAAGTTCGTCACGGGCATGTTTCTTTTGAATCTCTCATGTTGTATGCATCCGGCTCAGTCCGGCTCAGCTTGCTGTTGTTGTTGTTGTCGGTGAGGTTGGAAAATGAGGGTCAAACGCCATGAGTCGAGGCGATCACCTGTCGGCGGAGGATCTCTGTTTTGTCCCAGCCAGTTCACCTTTTTATGGGGAACGGGGCGATTCCGGGAAGAGTCGGCAGTGACTTCGGCGACGGTCGGTCGGTCTCCGGGCAGGTTGATCGATCGGTGACGAGATCTCGCTTCGGATGACTAATTACGATGCTCATGTCGTCTCAGGTTTCAGGGTTGGGGTTGTGGTCTTTTCCGTTTCTCTGTGATTCTCGGACACATGGCTTCATGCAAGACTTGGACCTGTTTTGCAGGGGTTGTGGTGGTGGTGGTGGTGGTTGTTGTTGTTGTTGCTGGTGTCGCTGCTGCTGCTGCTGTTTCCCTCCACATACTTTTTGGCCTGCTCCCACTCTAACTGCGGTTTTGACCACGGACTGCAGCAATGCCTTGGCCGATAGCGACATGACCAGTGTTGAGGCAGCAAACATCTTTAGGTGACCATCGCCTTTTCTGCGCCTTTACGGACGAAGGACTCATGTGCTGAGTTAATGATATGCCGCTAGTGCCGTTGTATTCCGTGGGCCGTAGCAGTGCCACTGTTTGTCATCAGAAAGTGCCGTGCATGTGAATTCCCTGAACGTTTGTTCAACTGAGGTCGTTTGGTAAGCTTGCGCCGAATGCCAGATCTTGTGATCTTAGCGGGCACGCTGAGTCTTTCTCTCTTTCTCTCCCTCACTTCCTTCTCTACATCCAGGAGATGTAAGCAACATCCAGGGTTGCTGAAGGTCGGTTTGGAGAGCGTGATTCAGCTGCCTTCCAGCCGAGAGACATGGGGCATTTGTGCTCCGGCTCGAGAAGAAGAGAAGCTGTACCTCGACCATTTCCACCTTTCTTTGGAGCAGGGTGTGGCAATTCAAGCCTTTTTGTTGCTATCGACTGGTACTCTCGGGCCCGAGCGCATGCCTGTGTCATGCCGGCAAATGTGCAAACTAGGTGAGCTTGCCGGTGGCACGTCTCTGAGTGGTTGTGCCGGCTGGAACCCTTCCCAGACCCTGTAGCAGCCTGAATTATATTGGTTCGCGCTTGCTGCGCCGTCTGGCTTAGCCCTTCCTGGCCTTGTACAGCGTCATGCTTGGGCGACCGGATGGCCAGCGAAGCCGCAAAGCCGGGCACCGCAATCAGGTGACATGCTCCTGCAGGTGACTGAGTAGCTACAGCACCTCCGGCGCTGCCTCCAAGGAGTTTGGAGCCCTTGTAACTTCTCTCCTCAAGCAGAGCAAGCAAATCTCAGCGAGCTGTTTCTAAATGTTCAAAGGGCTTCGTGATCTCAACTTTTTACAGCTTTGGTGGCGTCTCCATTGGGCTTCTCATGTCGGTACCTGAGTTCTGCAGCCATCGTCCAGAGGCCTTTCTGGCTTAGAATCCTCTGAGGTCATTGTCGTGTTGGTGGTTTTGCACCTGGTTTGCTTGGAAGCGGCTCGGAGGCTGGCCTTGCTCTTGCCGGTCTGCTTTCCCAGGTCTGAGCCGTGCTTGCCAACGTAAACGCAGGCTCTCTGTCGAACTTTAGATGCTGGGTGAAATCGTCCGGCTTGTGCGTCCCTTAGTGCCAGACCTCTCGATACACCTCTCTCATGCATGCCGTGATGCACAGCTTCGTGCTGGCTCAGGTGCCATTAGATCTTCGAAAACTCTAGCCATTGAGGGAGGACCCCGGGAGCACTGCTGACAGCAAAGAGCGCTCAGCCGTGTTCTGCTGGGAATCTGATTTGCTTGGTCGTGGTGTATCGTTGTAGTTTGTCGTTTTTTCACAGTACCCAAATATTACCTGACACGGTGAGGCATTTATTGTTGACACACCCTCTGGCAGTACACTAGCAGCCAAACAGCTGCAATGCTGTGTAAGCAGCCTCCGCAAATCCCCATCCGGATGGCAAAGGGCATCCTGTGATGCATGTGGAAGTGTATTCACCCTGAAGGTCAGAAAGGAAGTTTGTATTGGACATGCTGCTTGCAGTTTCTTTCAAGCTCAACCGAGACTGCACAGGGTGAACGCTTCACTGGGCTTTGCCAGTACTCTTAGCCTGTTCGAAGTGCTTTTTAGCGCTGGGCTTTGATGCAAGCAGGCTGGGTTGGTCAGATGAATGTGAGGATGGCTTCAGTGACGGCTTTGTGGGCTACAAGGATTCCTTTGGAAATGCAGGCAACCATTAGAAGTAATCTGGAAAAATTGACGTTACTAGTAGCCTGAGTCTGTCCTCACACATCCGGACATCGGCAAAATTCGAGACCCAAGACGCGTTACGTACCTCTCTTTTGAGATGTGCACGCCGTTTGCCAGCGGCTCAGGTTCCTCACAGCTTCAGTCTGTGTTTCACGACATGAGTGTTTGCCAAGCGATGGCCTAGCTTATGACCGTTTTCTTGCTCAGGTGTCTGCGCTTGTTCGCAGAAGAACTGCGCGCAGGTGAACCAGATTTCGCTGAAGACTTGGTAAGACTATCGTTCTAGATGAAGCTTTGAAGGTGAGGGTCAACACCTTCATGGGGTGTTCTGTTCCGCAGAACTGCAGTTGAACTACCGCTCATGACGTGTCATCATCAGTCTGTTTACCTGAGAAAGGCTCTGTTGGCCCCTGTCTCTTTTAATGCTGTGCGTTCTGGATTTCAAAAGGTGTCACTTGCATGTCAAGCCCGAGGCTTGTCATCTGATACAAAGTTAGGATCGTAGATCACTGGATTGCAGATTGTTCGCGAAGTGGCCGATGTTTGAAATCCTTTTCGTGCATTGTACCATATGGGAGCACGCTTTTGCGGGATAGCTGCGCTTCAAGAACAAATAGTACCGCACTCAGCTTTGGTCAGAACTGCTTTAGCTCCCCTGCTGAATTGTGTGATGATATGTCCTTCAGGCGCTGATTCGAGCAGCTTGGACGATCTTCTGTGCCGGGGCCTTTCGCCATGCCTGCTGGAATGGAGGTGAGGTTTCGGGCGGAAGTCCAGTTGCCGAGGTCAAGACAACTGGCTCGAGAGAGTGAGGTCTAGGCGGAGTCTCATGCCTTGCAGCTATACAGTTTCTATAATGCATTGTTCAGCAGTGTGCCAAACTGTCTTCACAGCGCTTGGACAGAAACGCGGCGTCTGATCCACTGATCATTTTTCGTATCATGTGTGATGGATGCCGACAATACGTTAATTTCTACGCCAAATGCAATTATCGTGAGTGAAGGGAGTTTGCTTTGCCGCAGGCGCGGAAGCATTCCATATCCGCGTTTCCGAGTGGGTTGCCAGGTGACGGCCTCGCCGCCTCGCGGCGACCGCTTCGCGTGAGCGCTTCTTTGTTCAGTGCAAAGTCGGACGCTTCTTTGGTGCGCTTTTCAAGGGATCTGCTGTGACCAATGCTTCGGATGTGCGACTTGCGAGCTAAACACGTGGTCGGAGATCCAGGGAGAGCACATAGTAGCACATCTCTGCCTCAGCATGGCCAAGTGCCATCCTCGGACCTTCGTGGATCCAGCTATGCTCCGAGCATGTATGTCGACTATAAGGTTATAATAAGCCTTCTGTGCGATTTCGGGCACTTGCAAGGATTTTCCACCATGCGGGGGTCGGGATTAGTAGCAAGAGGACTCGCAGAACCTGGCGAAGTCACGAGTGCTTCGATGACATATGAGGGAAATTCAGAAGCAGAAGCAGCTGTTTCAAAACTTGATGTATTGTACCTTATGATGCACATATATGCAGAGAGATCATTTGGACAGCTGTGAAGCAAATGCGGCGTGTCCTTTGCGAGGCTGCCTGAAAGCAGCACTCCCTTTACATGCCGCATAATTTGTTGCTGCTTTCCTGTTAGTGTGCATCTGTTGTGAGCCCGCGTCGGTCTACTCTAGCCTCAGTTTACCAACTGGTGGGTCAGGCTCACGTCAAAAACCGTGATGCAGTGTATCCCCTCTTGCTTACATGCATGTCCTGGGAAACGGCATGTGTGACAGCGCGACGGGTCAAAAAGAATGGATCTGCATGCAGTATAAGCTTGGATGCTGGGAAAGCGATGTCTAGAATGGTTTGCAAATGCGGTGCGTGCCCAGGCTTTGGCTCCAGTTCCTGTCAATCCATCTGCTCATGTCGTCACATGCCTGATCGTTTGGGCAGAAAGATGGAGCCAAGTCAGGTTACATGCTTCGAGGCGTTTTCCTGGGTTGCCTAAGGTTTCGGCAATTGCAGTTAGTGATAGAGGGACATTGCAAGCCTCAAGCATGGAGGAGCCTGGTGCCATGGCTGAGAGCGTGAGCCGGGGTGATCAGAATTTGGAGTTTCTAGAGATCGTGAAGCTCGAATTCAGGCAGCTGCGTGAGCAGCTGGTGGATCATGTTTGCCGAGAAGTGCGCGAGTTCATGAACTCCAAGCACGATGGCCACGGTCCACTGCATGTTCGGCATGAGCAGCATCTGCAAGTTTTGCCGTTGCCTACGGATGGCACGGCCAGTGCAGAATCGTGCAAGCGCTTTAATCGTTCTGATTGCTCCGAGACCTCGTCAGAACAGGCTCCAGAAATTCCGGAAGAGGGCAGCGACTGGCTGTATCGTCCTGGGAAGGCTTTTGCTCCCAGCCGGATGCTGAAGAAGATCGGTGAGGATGATATGATAAAGCGCACCTCGAGCTTTGGTGGCCTGATCACCTTGAAACGTCGCTTCTCAGGGCAAGCTTTCGAGCAGCCACTATGGGACGAAGGATCAAAGCGCTTTGTCAAGGACCTCTCGCACCACAGCCACCACACACCCTTGCGTAATGCAGGCACTGCGTTCCCATCTGTGCCCGACGTTCCCAACGTTCCGGCTCCAGCTCTCGAAGTGGAGCCCGCAATGGGCGCATTGGAAGAAGCGCCCTCCCTTCATTTATGCTTCAGATGTGTAGGATGGCAGAGAGCCTGAGCCCGTTTTAGGAATGTGTCTCAAGGCCAGGAGTTTCGAGGTGGTTTGTAGGCTGTCCGATGTCTAAGGAGGCCGAGGAGGCTCCGGCAAAGACAGAGACAGAGCACACGGAGACGGAGACAATCCAAGCTTTTCAGTCAAAAACTGCCATTACGTATCCATCTCGTACGTCCGGCCCGTCTGGCTTGGACAAGGTCTTCTCGTTCCAGCGTCATTCCTCCGTTGAGTTTGGATTCAGAGAGTCTGTCCTGCAGAGGCTGGCTTGGAGAGTTGTGAGTAACATGGTCTTCGAGTCCACATCAATGTTCATGCTGATTGCCAATTCAATAGCAATAGGAATACAGACGGATTACGTAGCTTCAAACATGGTCAGCACAGTGCCTGTGTATTTGAGAGCTTTGGACATCGTCTTCTGTATATTCTTTGCTCTGGAGCTTTCAGTCCGGCTTGCAGCCTTCGGAAGGCGATTTTTCACCATGACTGGATGTGGCTGGAATGTTTTGGATCTTATCTTGGTGAGTTCTCAAGTTGCCGAAGAGATTCTCTTTGCTGTTGCTATGCACACTGGAGGCGGCACGGTTCAATACAACACAGAAATGATGCGTATTGTTCGCATCCTGCGGGCGATCAAGGTTGTGCGACTCGTTGGTGCAGTTCGTTTCGCTCAGGATTTGCAGCTTCTGATCAATTGCCTCTTCCTCTCTTTGAAGCAATTCCTGTGGTCGGCCCTCTTACTGCTATTGGCCATCTATGTGGTGGCAATCTACATCACGCAGGCTGCCACTGCCTACCGGCTTGAGAACTCTGAAAGCCAGCACGACAGTGCAAGCCAGCAGGAGAAAATGACCAAATGGTGGGGCTCCATGCCCCAAAGCGTCTTGTCGCTCTTTCAAGGTGTTACAGGCGGCGTGGACTGGCATGAGATTGCTGATCCGCTCATCATCGGCATCAGCCCCTGGTTTGGCTTACTCTTCATTGTGTTCATGGCCTTTTGCATCTTGGCATTGCTGAATGTGATCACAGGCACTTTCGTCGAGACGATGAGCCAACAGGCGAAGGATCTAAAGTTGAGGAACCGTGTGCTTCAAGCACGCCGGCTCTTCTGCGAGATCGATCTGGACGGCTCAGGGTTCATCAGCCCCGAGGAAATCGTGGACCACACATCGAACCCGGCGGTGTGACTTGGTTGCCAGTCCTCAAGATTTGCCGTCGTGCCTGTGTGTGTGTGTGTTCTTTGTTTCGTGTTTTGTTGGAACGGGGTCGGCGTCGTGGGCTCCTATACATAGAATCTTGGGAGAGGCAAGAGTTCTTCGAGTCCATCGACGTCCATCCGTCGGAAGCACATAGGCTTCTTGAAGTCATCGACATTGACGGCAATGGCAAGATCAACTTTGAGGAGTTCCTGGAAGCCTCCATGCGTTTGAATGGAGCTGCCAGATCATCTGACTTAATCTTATTGGCACGCGAGATGAAGCGTTTTCATGCGTCCCAGCTAAAGTATTTGAGTGATCTGAAGAGCACGCTTCTTACCCTGCGGCCTGCCCTGATGTGACAGACTGTCTGGGTCGACTCCCGAATGGGATTCACAATGTGTAACATCTTTTCCCGCAGACGTGTCAGTTTAAGACTCCGCGACTGCGTGCAGCGCCAAGTGGGCCTAGCAGAGCAAGCAAAATCTTGCGCTTGAGAAACACAGTCCGAACGTGCCGGAATCGAAATCGACAAGCTTCCCGACAGAGAATTGAAGGCCACTGTATGAAGTGTCCCGGTCAGACCTGCGTCAGCATGTCAGGGTCAGTCTCATCTCTTCGGTTGTGCCGGTCGCCGACCGCTTAAGGATTGGGTAGACATTGGAAGCCCGTTCAAAAGACTATTCCGTGTTCATGAATCCCCCATAATGTCGATGACAGGCGAACGAAACTCTTGTTTTTTCAATTCTCTGTTGCCTTTGGTTTGGGCGACACCCACACAGATTCATACACGTCCTGACACGTTCCATCCGAAATCCTTGTTCTAAGTCCTCTTGGAAATTCCTGGAAGCTGGCAGCAGTGGTCGTTGCCGCGTAGGCAACGACTGTCGGAACAGTGTTTTCCCAGTGCATGTGTGAAACATCCTCGGACATGTATGGGACCACCCCCAAGTAAATGTCGTGCAGTTGCAGGTATTGCAAAACAGAGCACGCTACGAAACTTCAGGAGGTCTTGCACTCAACACTTCCAGGACCTCAGGGAGTTTGCAGAGGGGGAAGGACCTTAGCTTCCTGCGTGCTGAGCTGTTGATGAAGTGTGTTTACATTCCATTCTTCGAGCTCGATCCCTCTACACTCGCTACACTTTCCATCACTTGCCTTTGCTGCCGCCCTTGCTAATGTCGATGGCGAGCCCCTTCTCCGTGACCTACTCGCAAAATCATCCTCCTCTTCCGCAGCCTCTCCCCCTCTCGCCAGCTGCATGCCCTCGCTACTTCCTGTGCACAGGCGTAGTGTGGCCGCTTACAGGCGACGTGCGCTGGGACGGTGTGGATCCGGCATTCGAAGCACGAAGGCAGCCAGGTGCACCGCATCAGAGTTGTCCATGCCCAACTCGTGCGCTGGCCACATGCACAATCCGTGCATTGGGTTCGCAAATGGGGGGGGAGGGCTGCCCCCCCCCGCCGTCTCCCCACCCACCTGCTTTTTTTTCATGTTGTGCATGGCTTGCTTTCCAGAACATGGCGCCATCAAGAAGAATTGAGTCAATCTCAAAACTCTTCTAGAACGTAATCAGTTTTCAAAGCCCATCAAACAGTCGTTCTGTCTGCAACATCATCCTGCCAGCAAAAGCAGGGCCGATATGGCAGGACCGTATCAGAACCCGTGATACACACGTACATTGGGGTTGCAAATGCCGCAATCGCCAAGTGATTTGAGAATTATGAAGACGTGGAATGTCAAGTGGGTGGGTGTGCTTAATGTGTATATATCTACATATACAAACATATATATATATACATACACGTACACACATGATGATGATGATGGTGATGATGATGATGGTGATGATGATGATGATGATGAAGAACCGGACTCGCCAAATGAGGGGGTGTGTTTACGATGTATGTAAACCTGCAATCGCCAAATGAGGGGGCGTGTTTGAGATACATCGGGACCCGGAATCGCCAAATGAGGTGGCGTGTTTAAGACACATGATGAACCGTTATCGCCAAACGAGGGGCATGTTTAAGACACATGACGAACATTGGCGAACCGGAGTCGCCAAATGAGTGCGTGTGTTTAAAATATATGATGAACCAGAATCGCCAAATGAGGGGGCGTGTTTAAGATATATGATGAACCGGATTCGCCAAATCAGGCGGCATGTTTACGATACACGATGAACCGGAATCGCCTCATACATGGACGGGTTTAAGGTACAGGATGAATCAGAATCGCCAAATGAAAGGGCATGTTAAGATACATGATGACCGGGAATAGCCAAGTGAGAGGGCGTGTTTAAGATATATGATGAAACGGAATCGCCAAATGAGGGGGCATGTTCAAGAAACATACACCAGCAAAAACAAAAAAAACACTCCGGAGCCAACATTTTCATGCACGGCCAAAAGGACTCCCCCGAGTATTTAGCGGGTTTTGCTGGACAGACAAAATGTTCTTCCCAATGAACTGGCGGGATTCCTGAAGCAAACGGGGGGCAAAAGCTCCACCTGGAACGCGTATTACACCGCCTCCTTTCTATTTTGCGTTTAAAACAAGATTAATTTTCTTTGGTCATTTAAGATATTTTTTTGTGATCTTTAAGATTTTTTTTGATGCCCCCACCCGGGGACTTGTGCCAATCGACATAATGAGCCGTCGGTAGATCCACTTCCGGTTGATGCGGGGTGTCTTTGTGCCATAGATCGTTCGCATTGGCAAACAACTCACATGAAAGAATGCTTCCGGTGTTGATGTGGTAGCATGTGGTAGCCGGAGATTTCCGGCAGCACTTCTTCCGAACATGCTCTTGCTTGCAATTATGGTGGAGACTTTCGCAGTTGTGTGTGTGGATTTGTGCTTGGCACGGGCCGTGCTACTCCTCCACTTGGTGCAGGACCCTGCAAAAAGAGTTCCCGGCGATTGCCCAACTGCTGCGGCTGGCGCCTCCAACTCACGTTCTCCACCGACTTCCAAGCAACATAAGTTCGCGGTACCGAAACACTCGAGGAGCAAGCACAAAGATTATTTTTTCCACGCATCTTTTTGCGACGGCAAGTTTTGTTTTTTTTCCCACACGTTTTGATGTCCGAAAATTCTCACTGTCCGTCCTACTGTTCCCGAGCTCGCCGTCGACTCGGCGCCTTTCCGCGTTTTACTCCTCCGCCGCCTCCGACTTCCACTGCTGCGGGCCCCAACCCGTTGCCGCTGCCAAGGCCCGTTGCATGTGTTGGGTGATCATGTCGCAACCTGCCCTCGGGCTGGCAGCTGGTACTAGTAGCAAGGGACCTATGGCTGCGGCAGACCATCGCCCAACGAAGGCAGCCTCTGTTATTGCACGCTGCAAAGGGAGGGCAGTGCATGCTCGTGATCGGGCCAACCACCGGACGAAGTTGGCAGCTTCAGCACTCCAGCTTCCGCCAACCTCGATGCCGAGCACGACCAAGCGGCACCGTGACGCCCACCCGATTGGCAACGATGCGCCGGTCATCCCGCCTTGCAGCTTGGAGGTTGAGGTCGCGGACAAGCACGTTCGTAACCTCCGGCCTCGCGGCAGACACGCGCAGCGGCCCGTTCAAGCGGCCC
>CAJNJA010007881.1:2863-15836 GCA_905231915.1 Symbiodinium necroappetens
GGGTGGAGGGGTTTGGGGTTTAGGGTGATGCGCATATAGGGTGTTTTCGGTGAAAAGTCGGATGGCTTCAGGGTTTTATCTTTTCAACTGGGAGGCTTTGAGGCATCGTTACACAAGATGTCCCTAAGGCTCCGGTGCCCAAATGGTACATACTGTGGCCCTGAAAGTACCTATATGCAGGGATCACCTGAAGGCCTAACTTTCAGACCGTCTGGCTTCTGGCCGGTGAATGGACAGGTCCTCCGTGCCCGCCTTTGTCCCACCTTCTTTACAGCGCGCCCGCTCCTGAAGTACTTACTGCAGGAGTGGCTGCCTTCCCTTGAGGCTCCATATACACTACTATTATGCAACTAGGCTCCCCAAAGCCATAATAAGGATGGTCTTTTGGGGCCCAATTCCATAATGGTAGTCTATATGGAGCCTCTGGGTTCTGGAGATCTGAGCATCTACAAGAGGCACCATGCAGCGCCCCAGCATTCTGCCACCAGGGTGCTCCATGAGCGTGAGGCCGCTAGCTTGCCTGCAGAAGGCATCCTGACGGCGGTGAGACCCGTTTCCGTCGGGTTCAGCAGGTCACCAAAGGCTCCATGTACCTTTATAGTAGCTACTTAAGCCTTTAAGGGATCCCTATATAGGTACTTTAAAGCCTAAGTATCTACTATGAAGGTACATGGAGCCTTTGGGGTTGTTACGGCGCAGTGGCACCCGATCCAAAACATTGGGTTGTCAGTGACGTGGCAGGCTGAAGGTCGGATCTATGTTGCCTTGCTGTTTGAGACCTATGGCCTCCCGACTGTTCGGGCGAGTAACTAGTATATACTATATATATATATCTATTTATATGTATACTATGTATGGGTACCTGGAATGCAATGATCGCATGATGATCTGGAAGGCCAGGACATGAGCCAACGCTGATGATGCGGAAAGACATAGCTCGGCGGGTTCGTCAGGAGCCACTATTTGCCAAAATCAGGCAGCTCCCCCATACCATGAAGCCCTCGAAGACACCCAGAAACTCGGACCTGCAATAGCTTCCAGCAGAGTCGGTTGTGGGTTGGAATTTTCTAGATTCTAGGGGCTTAGGGGTTCGGGCTCCTTCGGGTTTTATGTGTTGTTGTAGATTTCATTTGGGGTCCTCATTCGGAGTGTTCTGCATATAAATCACCCCAGAAACCAGAGATTCCTTTTCTGAAGCCCGGATATATACATATATATATATATAAATCATCCCAGAAACCCGAGATTCCTTTTCTGAAGCCCGGAGACAGGCCTGACGCCGGATGGAGCTTTCACGATGTTGCAGAGACTTGGCTTCTTCCCATGAGGTTCGGCTCTGCTCACCCAAAGGCTCCATGTACCTTCATAGGAGCTACTTAGGCCTTAAAGGGATCTCTATATAGGTACTTTAAGGCCTAAGTATCTACTATGAAGCTACATGGAGCCTTTGGGTCATGCTGTAGACCCAACCCTAAACCCTACCTGTAACCGCAAAGACCTACCTGTTTAGGGGTTCCTTATGATGGTTTCTATATGTATATATATATATAGATAGATAGATAGATAGATAGATAGATAGAGTTTCTGAAAAAGGTGGGTCTTTTCGGTTACAGATAAACCCTAAACATACTTCTCGCACCTTTTTGTAGGAGAAGCACCTATGCAGTATCTCAAGAAAGCAGCGTAACGTGCCTTCAGGTTTCGGGCGAGCTCCGTGCTCATCTCAAGTTAAGCCAGATCAACTCCTCGGATCCACAATACCCAACCATTTGGGTTCTTATATTGTAGTAGGAATCGGAAGGTTTAAGCTTGCATTTCTGTGGCTTACAGGAAGTAAGATTCACGACGTGTCGTTCATATGTTTTCTGTTGGTTTTTTTCTGATTGGGAGTCGAGCGGTTCAGATTTTGTGTGAACGCTTTGAACATGACATCTCTCCGTATTTAGTATGTGTGTGTATATATATATTGTGTATGTATATAGATAGATAGATAGATAGACAGATAGATAGCTGTTTGAGATGCTGAGCTCCCCTGGTGTGCCGGCAGAGCAGCTGGACCGATACTGCCCAGCAATAGCGCTTTCCAGGCCATTTAAGGTCTAGCGGCCTACTTAAAAGATCATGGGATTTAGTAACTCAGGAGATGATTCGGGTAACTATGCTTATCAGCACTTATGAACCCAATTAAGGTACTTAGAACCACACTTGCCAGGTCCAGTGATCATCCAAGTGGGTTTAGGGTGAGCTTTTGTCTGAGCCGAGTCACTCTACACCCCAGTACCCCGATGAAAAGGCACGGTTTAGGGTTTAGGGGTTTAGGGTTTAGGGTTTATAGGGTTTAGAGTTAGGGTTTAGGGTTTAGGGGTTTAGGCACCTGTTTTTTCCCGGGGCCCCGGCAACCTAACCCTCAGCCCCAAACGGCTAAGCCCAAACCGCAAGCCCTTCCAAAGACGCAGCCGCAGACCGGAAACCCTAAGCCCAAACCACAAAGCCGAGGAAGAGCCGGAACTAACACCCGAGAACCCGAAGCCTTGAAAAAGACCCGCAACCCAAAACCCTAAACGACACTACCGGAACCCGAAGAAACTTCAGAACCGCAGAGCCCCAAACCCTAAACCCTAGAAACCCTGAACCCTACCCAGAACCAGCGCCCGCCAACTGCCCTCTACTGTATACCCTAAATACCCGCCATTAAGGACCATCAGGGTTCTTTCAAAGGGTTCTAAGGACCATCAGGGTTCTTTTAAAGGGTACTAAGGACCATCAGGGTTCTTTCAAAGGGTACTAAGGACCATCAGGGTTCTTTTAAAGGGTACTTGGGGGGGTGCTGGAAAGCCAAGGAACTACACTTAAACCCTAAATCCTAAACTTGAGGAACTACCGGAACCAGATCGAGAACAAGCGGAAGCTCGAAGCGGAGTTTCGGCCGAAGCAGGCACCCGGAAAGCTGCAACCCTGGGGACCTTTTGAAGGGTTTAAGTCTTAAGGGTTCCTTTAAGGATCTTTCCGGCTTTGGGTTTAGGGGTTTAGGGTTTAGGGTTTAGGGGTTTAGGGGTTAGGGGTTTAGGGTTTGGGGTTTAGGGTTTAGGGTCCGTTAATCAAGGGCTCCTTGTAAAGGAACCCAGAAGCCCTACTACCGTTCAAGGAACCCTACAGCCCTACAACCCTTGAGGGTTCCTTTGAAGGTACCATGAGGGTTTAGGGATGCTTCGGGTATAAGAGGGTCTGTGTGCCAGGGATCTTGAGAAGGGAGGTGTTGGAGTTTTGGGTTTAGGTTTTGTAGTTTAGGGCTTAGGGTTTAGAGCTTAGGGTTTAGGGTTTCGGGTGTTGGTAGTTTGGGGTTTGGGGCTTAACGTTTGGGGTTTCGCCTTGTTAAAGGGGTCTAGTGCTTACAGGGTCTAGGTTTTGGTTTAAGATTTACCCCTAAACCCTACACCCTAAACCCTGTTAAATGATTTCGGCTTCAGGTTTTGATCGAGGTGTTCAGGGACTACTTGGACCCTAGAAAACCCACATTTCTAGGGTGGTTCGTTGGAGTTCAGGTAGTGTGTGGATAAGGCTTTTGGTTAAGGGATTTCGTCTTGTGGCCTAAACCCTAAACCCTAAGCCCTAAACCCTAAACCCTAAGCCCTAAACCCTAAACCGTAAGCCCTAAACCCTAAACCGTAAGCCCTAAACCCTAACCCCTAAACCCTAAAGAAGGCCACTTCTTGCCCTTTGGGGCTCTCTGTGGGGGCAGGGAGGAGGACCAGGAGTCGATGCAGAGGATTTTGCACAAGCTGCTTGGTCTAATGGGTTTAGGGTTTAGGCTTTAGGGTTTACGGGTTTAGGGGTTTAGGGTTTAGGCTTTAGGGTTTAGGGTTTAGGGGTTTAGGGGTGTAGGGTTTAGGGTTCAGGGTTTCCGGTTTGGTGGTTTAGGGGTTTAGGGTTTTAATACGCATTTCGGGTACTGCGCAAGGCGTCCCCGGTTTTTCAACGCCATCGCTCCGTGGCGAGGTTGGGCTTTTTTCTGCGGAATCGTTTCACTTGGGACACCCTGGAGGGCTACCGAAAATGGCTTGAACATCCGGGGCCCGGCCTCGTTTTTTTTTTGTTTTTTAAGGGGGTCGGACTTGTAAAACGCTAAATTAAACCAAAGGCCCACGCATGACTGCCCAACTCCCGCAACCAGAACACAAAACTGAATATTGCACTCACAGGGTCGTAAACCCTAACCTTAAGCCCTACATAAGCCCCAAGCCCTGAAATCCTAAACCTCCTGAAATCCGATACCTCAAACCTTAAAACTGCCCTATATCCCAAAACCTAAAGAAGCCTACTTAGGACCCGTTGGGTCTGATAGCCCCAAGCCCTCCGTGACGTCTGTGGCAGGAGTTGTTCGGCATCGAGCCGGCAAACTACAAGGACGGATGACGCCCAGAGAACCCAATACCCCTTAAATTCAGGAATATACCTTAAATCATAATATTAAGGCCCCTATAATTTAAGGTAAATTCCTTAATTAAGTGGGGTTTAGGGCTTTGAGGGTTCAGGGTATACCAGATGGGTGCTTATTTAGGGTTTAGGGTTTAGGGATTGCAGAAGCCTTGGGGCTTAAGGTTTAGGGTTATAGAGCCTTTGGGGCTTAAGGTGTTAAGGTTCAGGTTTAGGGTATAGGGCTTAGGGATTACAGAAGCATTGGAGCATAAGGTTTAGGATTACAGAAGCTCTGAGGCTTAGGGTTTAGGATGACCGGATTCTGTGGTGTATCAGATTGACAGGGTTTAGTTGAGGATTTAGGGGTGTATGCAGTATCCCAGAGGAGGGTCCAAGCAGGGTGCAGGCGTTCCTGGTTGGAGTTCGATGCTTATGTTTTGAGTATCTCAGAAGCTGAACGAGTACATTTGTTGGGATAAGATAATCCCTACAGAACTAGAACTATATAACTGTCGGTCTTGTGAACTCAGCAACTAGCGCATGCTTGTTGAGAGTTGAAGCTTTGATGTCCTCTTGGGAGAAATTGCGGGTGGTGGCAGGGTTCTGGGCAGGAGCTTTCACTGACTGTGAGGGTTTAGGGTTTAAGGAACCTTTAGCCTAGCTGCTATGACCTAGCTTACATCATTCACCTTCTGCAGCTATACCATGAGGGTCCATGGGTCAAAGCTATTCTTTTTGCACTCGTCCGCAAAGCCTTAGGGGCTGCCGAGCTTTCGGGCTCGCACAAACCTTGGCTAAGGCATGGGTCTGAGCTGCGCGTCTAAACCCTAAGCCCTCAACTTAACCTGTTACCTTAAACCCTACACCCTAAACCCTAGCATCAGGAGCTGGATTGGGTGGAGCAAGAGATCGAGAAGCTGACCATGGTTTCCCGACAGAGGGGTCTCATATGGGTGTTTTTTTGTTTTGTTTAGAGGGGTGGTGATTTTCGGGTTATTGGGCGCACTTAGGGTTTTAGCGAAGGGGTTGTTTAAGGGTTTAGGATGCGGGGCTTTTCGGCTTGTGGGTTTTCGGGTTTGGGGTTTGGTTGGGGTTTCCGGGTTTGGGGTTTAGGGTATCCTCTTGATTCCCACATGTAACTAACCTGCAAAGTGCCCCTAAGCCCTCGGCATAGAGACAAAAACAGCTTCAGCTGGAGCCCGGTCCTGGCCAAAGTGGGTTTCTGGGCCCTTGTTGAGGGGTTTCATTTAAGCTATCATGATAAAGAAACCATATTATTTACGATCGATCCCGTTTAAGTTGTCATAAGAAAGAAACCATACTATTGACTATAGATCCCTATTCTGGTAACTTGAATTGAATTCCTTAGCCCTGCACCCTAAAGCCTAAACACTATAGCAACTATAGGTCCTTATTATGGTAACTTAAATTAAACTCCTTAGCCCTAAACCCTAAACACTATAGATCCTTGTTATGGTAATTTGGATGGAGCTCCTTAGCCCTAAGCCCTAAACACCATAGCAACTATAGATCCTCCGTATGGTAACCTAAACTAAACTCCTTAGCCCTAAACCCTAAACCCTAAACACTTTTGATCCTTATTATGGTAACCTAAATGAAGCTCCTTAAGAAGAACCCTAAACCCGAAACGCAATAGATCCTTGTTATGGGCCTCAACGTCAGACTCGCCAGGCTACGACTTTCCTTAGTAGTACCCTTTGGCCCGTTTTGTGTTGTTTTAGGGGGTGGGGTGGTGTTAGGGTTTAGGGTTTAGGGGTTTACAATTTGGTTTTGGGGGGTAGTGTCCTTTTTTAGGGTTCCGCCCCATGCTGAAAACAAATAGTAGGAAAAGGGAAAAGTGCACCCTCGCTATGGGGGCTACTGGGGAACCTAGCAGACCAGGCCGTCGATCCACAGAACCCGAAACCCTAACCCGAGGGGTTTAGGGATTAGGGTTTAGGGTTTAGGGGAACCGGACCCCATCGGGAACCAAGCCTGTGCACAGGTGTGGGAGATTCGCGATGACTGGAACAAAGAGCGGCTTGGTGTAGACCAAAAGGCTAAACCCCCAGCGCAGCCCTAGCCCGAACCCTGTGCCCCCTGCTGCCAGCGATCTCAGTTCGGGTCCAGAATGGGCTGGTTCTCATCGTCATGAGGCTGGTTGGTTGCTCTTCCCAAAACCTAAACCCTAAACCCTAAACTACTTAGGGTCTATGTTAGGTTCTCTCGATTTCGTATACTCAGGGACAAGACCTACACCCTGCTGCGACTAAACCCTGTAAACCTTGAGCCCCCAAAGCTCTAGACGAGGCTTTCTGGCTTGCGCTTTCGGGTAATGTAGCGGTCTTTAAGAATTAGAACAGTTTTTTGGGATTCCTTATTCTTGTTTATACTATAATATACCCTAAAGGCCTCTTCTATTTAGTATTAAGGCCCTTATAGTACGCAGAACTTGGGAGCTAGCTCTGAAGGCCGATCTTGGGTTTACTGTAGGGCATCAGGGATCACTGCAACTGGTGTGTAGAGGGTTTAGGGTTTAGGGTGTTCTCTTGTTGGTTGGTGGTTTTTGGGGCATGAGAGCTGTTTGAAGTTGGATCCCGAACATGGGCAATTAATTCTATAAATTAGGGTCCCTTTGTCCGTCCCCAATATAGTACGGCACCCTTATAAAAGGAACCCTAAAAGGGACCCCAATTTAAAGAACTGCCCACATCCTCGCACTAGCACAGTAATTAGCGGTCTAATACCTATCGATATCAACCCACACCCTACTTGTAGCAGCGAAGCTTACACCAACGGAGGTATGGCAGGTATGGACCTTGATTATCAGGGCCCCCTGTGCACCACCATAATCTCGAAGCCGCTCACATTAATCCCTACAGTGCATGGGTGCCCTACATGAACTGCACAGTCCTACCCCAACAACAAGTCGTTTAAACGCCTCGAATTGCAGGGGGCAGGAGACTTCGTTAGTAGATCCTGCGCCCTAAACCCTAAGCCTAAACCAAGACTACGTGGCTTGGTCCTTCTGGTCGAGGGACTCCACATCCCAATGCCCGAAACTCCACGCCCTAAGCCCGACACCCTAGTTCTTGAACCCTGAGCCCAAAACTCTAAAACCCAAAGCCCCAAACCCTAAAACCCTAACCCCATAAACCCCTAAAGCCCTAAACCCTAAACCCTAAAACCTCAACCCTAAACCCTAAATGCTCGAGAGGCTCTAGAGGCCCCAAAAAGCTTGCAAGGTGGGAGAAGCTCCGCACCGGCAGCTTCCAGTCTCTCAACACCGACGACATGGACGAGCTGGCGATGCAATTCCTGGGACGCATTCGTAAGGCCGGAGATGTGGGGCTTACCGTTTAAGGCTTTGGGGTTAGGGTTTGGGGTTTAGGGATTAGGGTTTAGGTTTGGGGTTTGGGGATTAGGGTTTAGGGTTTGGGGGTGTATCATTTAGGTCTCCCAGACAACTCTTTTTTCCCCTCTTTCTGGTCTTGGATTCCTTATCAGACTGTCCAATACCAAAGAGGAAGCCTTTCCTATTCCTAGGTTTCGGGGGATCCGGGTCATTTAGAGCTTTAGGGTTTAGGGTGTAATGCTTTAGGGTTTAGGATGGTTTAGGGTTTAGAGCTACAGGACTCGTGTTGTTTTTTTTCTGCGGATTTGGTCTACTCGGAGACTCGTACCTGCTGCTTCAGCTACTGACCTGCTTGCCGGTTATACTGTTGCTTATTGCGTTCTAGGTTTTCGGGCCACAGATTACAAAGCTATGTGTAGATGCACTATATACATATTAATGTATGTGGGTAGTTCTCGAAAATCGAGTAGGTCCCCCAAATAGTACGACACCCTTATACAAAGGCCCCTAAAAGGGATCCTAATTTAGAGAACTGCCTTTATGTCGTTAACCGAAATATGATGCCCGTCAATCAGATCTTCGAACCCTCGGTTTACAGGTTTGGGACCTGTTCGGAAAGCACAGCTGCAAATAAAGACTTACAGGTGTATGGTTGTGGGTCAGTGCTAGCCGACGGCCTTGTGCTGAGAGGTGATTGGCAAGGACAAGAACGTCCAGAACTGGCACCGTGGCACGTTCTACCATCCTCGAACCTACATGATGTTGGCATTTGAGCTTCCACAGCTTCCTACATCCGGGCAGGGAGGCTTTCAGTTAAGCACGTAACGTAGTAGGTAGGGCTAAGTAATCGGTTTCTGCGAACCTTCTCCTCCATCAGTGGGGCCTTTACCACACGGGTACCAACACTATTGCCGCTGATGCGATTTCGTTTTTTAGCTGATCATAAGTTGCATTTCTCCGCAATGCTGCATGTAAGCAATGTTCCTAAATTTGTTCATTGTGGTTCAGGGCTTAGAATACCAAAATCCTAAACTTTCGATCCGCCCTAAACCAGCCGCTTTTCTCCACCTCTCGTGAAGTATACCGACACTCGAAACCCCGAAACCCTCACTGAACCAACCCCTCCCAGAACCCCTAAATCCTCAGAACACGCTTGGCAAAACAAAAGGCAAAAAAAGGCCCGAGCTGGTGAACCTTCAACCCCGAAGCCCGACTCCCAATATACATTCAACAGCCCTGCACTCCAAACCCTTCACATCTCCTGACAGTGTCAACAGCACAGTGTCAACAGCAGTGAGAAGAGGAGCCCATAAACAGGAAAAGCAACCCTTCACTTCGGCCCTCAACCCCCAACCCTAAACCCTAAACCCGAAACCCTAAGCCCTCAACCCTAAACCCTATAAGCCCTATAAACCCTATAAACCCCATAAACCCCATAAACCCCATANNTAAACCCTAAACCCTAAACGGCCCAGGCAGGTCTATCAGGATCTCAAGGCCGACTTGGAGACCTTCCGCAACATGCCCCCCGGGCCCGTCTTTGGGGGGTTAAGGGTTTAGGGGTTTAGGGGTTTAGGGTTTAGGGTTTAGGGTTTAAGGGTTTAAGGGTTTAAGGGTTTAGGGTTTAAGGGTTTAGGGGTTGGGGGGGTTGATCCTGGGTTTATGGGTTTTTAGGTCCAGGATGGTCCAGGGTTTACAGAGTTCGGGTTTAGGTTTTGGTTTTGGGTTTAGGGTTTAGAGTTTCAGGGTCGGGTATGCAAAGCTTATACGGTTTTGGATTTAAGGGTTCTGGGCTTAGTTTTTAGGGTTTGGAGGGTGTTGCGTTCGGGTTTAGAACTTGGTGTTAAGGGTCACTCAACCCTGGGAATTGCAGTGCAAGCTGAACCGATGTAGCACAGAAGACCAGGCCCGCGCAACACTAAACCTGCAACATGACTAGTTGGTGGCGGTTTAGGGTTTTGGGTTTAGCCCAAACCCTAAGCCCGAATAGATATCCTAGACCCAAAGCCCGAAATCGCAGCCCCGACAAACCCAAAGTTCCTGAAACAAATCCTGAGACTTGAAATCTTCGCTTCACGTAGCCCAAAACTTGGCGTTCTTCTGGGTTGGCTCTGAGGACTCTAACGCTTTGGGGCTTTAGGGTCTAGGGGTTTAGGGTTTAAGGTTTTGGGTTTCTATATCAACTATAATAAGGAGGCTAAAAGTGTAACTTTTAGGACAGGTGCAGAAGTCAGCCAAGAAAAGCCTTTAAGTCAAGAGCCATAGCTTCAAAGCGCCCAGGCCACTTCGCTCCTCAACCTCTCGGATCTCTAAAGCCCGAAACCCAAGCTTAAATGCTGGAACCCTAAACCCCTAAACCCTAAACCAAAACCCTAAATCCCTAAACCCTGAGCCCCTAAATCCCTAAGCCCTAAAACCCTAAACCCTAAACCCCTAAACCCTAAACCCTAAATCCTAAACCCTAAACCCTAAAGATTCAAGGATGCCGGTGATCCAGAACCTGCGTGCCGATGCCATGCGCGAGCGGCACATCGAGGAGGTTGTGAAACAGGTCAAGGCTGCTTGGCCCAAAGGCCTTTAAGGCTTTACGGTTTAGGGTTTTAGGGATTTTAGGGCTTTATAGGGCTTAGTTTAGGGAGTTTAAAGTTTAAGGTTTAAGGTTTTAGGGTTTAGGGCTTTAGGGGTTTAGGGAGATACAGCGCGGGCTGTATCTCTGAACCTACCCTAACCGTCCAACCCTCGGATCCGCAACCCTAAAGCCCCAAGTCCTTAAGTCCTCAAACCCCGCAGCCCTAACCCCCTAGAACCTCTCATCCCTAAAGCCAATAAGCCCTAAAAGCCCTATAAGGTGAGCCCTAACCCCCTAAAGCCTCTCATCCCTAAACCCAATACGCCCTAAAAGCCCTATAAGGCCCAAACCCTTCATCCTCGATCCTAGACCCCACGCCCAACGACCGAACTTTCAAAAACGGCCCCCATAAACCCTAAACCCTTAAAGCCTCAACCCCAAAGCCCTAAACCCTTAAACCCTAAGCCCTAAAACCCTAAACCCTAAAGCCTTAAACCTTAAACCTTTAAAACCTAAAACCCTAAGCCCTTAAAACCTAAACCCTAAACCCTAAAAACCCTAAACCCTAAACCCTAAAACCCTAAAAGCCCCATAAACCCTAAAACCGGCCCCCAGGAGGCGTTCAACCCGAAGGATCCCGGCTTCACCCTCCAAAGGGTCATGGACCTCGGCCTGCAGAACCACTCCGACCTCATCGCCAGGCGACGTTTCTTAGGTTTAGTAGAGTTTGGATTTAGGGTTTAGGGTTTTGGGGTTTAGGGTTTAGGGCTTTAGGGGTTTAGGGTTTAGGGCTTAGGGTTTAAGGGTTTGGGGTTTAAGGTGTGGGGTAGGATTTCAGCAGGGCGTTGATGGGTGTTTTCTGGGCTTCCATCGTCAGAACCACTCCGACCTCATCGCCAGGCGACTGTTCTGGTACGGACTTAGGGCTTATAGGGCTGATACGTTTCTTTCTTTTTTTTAAGGGGGGGGTATTTAGAGTAACATACAGTCTATTTTGTAACAATCAATCCGAAGTCATTTCCAGGCTATCTTTTTGATCTGGTAGGGTTTCATAGGGAAACAAGAGGATGTCAACAGGGTTTTTGATTTAATTGAGTTCATGAACTCGGGTTTTATTTGGGCTTAATGTGGTGTTTGATGCTTTGAACTGGGTTTGTCGGGAGTTATACGGTATGACTGCTGATGATATAAATCCTGCATTACCTTAAGGGTATCATCAACCGCAGTGCGGCCTCATTGCCAGGCTAGTGTTCTGGCTCAGGGTTTCGGGATAGCGGTTAGGGTTAAGGATTTAGGGTTCTCTCGCCGACTTCACTGCCAGGGGAGTATTCCAGTAGTCGTAGCAGAATCTACTGCTATCAAAAGTTATAATAAAGTTATATTACTGTTCATCACAAGCAATGTGATCAGCATCATTCGTTTTTTTCAGCAATAAAGGAGCCCTTAAAGGAACCCTTAGGAAGCTCTCAAGCTTTTCCTTTTTGGGGTTGGGCTTGCTTGGTTCACAAGGCTTTCGGGGATGCGAGTAGAGTTTTTTTGAGAGTTGATCCGCTCTTGTTGCCACGCTTTTTTGTTCTGAACTACCTTCACGTAGCTGGCGCCCGAAAGCCTGAGCAGCGGGAGTGTCCGAGAATAGCATGAGCCCATACGCACACACACACAGACATAGGCACCGAAACCACAGTGAGATGCGCATCACAAGGAATATCGGTGCCATAGGCCCTGAATCCGCCCTAGTCCCCTAAACCCCAACAACGCTATTCCTTAAAACACCCAAATACCTGGGCCTTCCTGGCTTGCTTTTTATTCGCCCACTTTGCTGAAGCCGGAAACCTTCGCCCAATCAAGAATTATTAGGCCACTTCGTTCCTGAAAAACCGTTTCCGCCCAATTAGAAACCTTGTTCAACTTACAGGGACTTATAAGAGGTCGGGATAAGTTTAGGTTTCGTGGCTTGACATGTACTGACTCCATTTTAGAGATGCCGTGTTGTTGGACGACTTTGGGGCTGTGATTTGCAGCTTTATGGTTGAGAATTGAGAAAGTGCCTTTAAATATGGGCCTGACAAAAAAACGAGCCGTAGAAATCCCGAAGGGCAACCCCTAATAACTGAAGCATCATTTCAGCTCGCCTCGCCGCTGCTCGTCTCGCTGCTGAGCTGTCGGTAGGAGCACTACCTAATGATAAAACTCCCCTATCCTTAATTACGTCAACCCCATAACCACCTAATGATAAAATGCCCCTATCCTTAAACCTCATAAACACTTCAACCCCATAATCGACAAACTCCTTTTGCGAGCTCGGCCCGGCCGCAAGAAAAGGCCCAACAAGCTATAGGAACGTAGGACTACTGTAGGAGTCTGGCTCAGGTATAGGAATTGCATTTAGGGTTCAGGGTAAGATGTAGGAACGTAGGACTACTGTACGAGTCTGGCTCCGGGTATAGGAATTGCATTTAGGGTTCAGGGTGTAAGGATATCACATACAACAGCTTGGATAGCCTCTATCGATGCCGGGCTGATCTTCTTCGCTTCAAGAAGCGCCTTGGGCGGCTTGGTAAGTGCCTCCGAAGCAGTGCTCTTGTCTTGAAACATATTCTATCGAAGACACGAGTATTCACTAAGCGGGATGA
>CAJNJA010007882.1:4658-15833 GCA_905231915.1 Symbiodinium necroappetens
CCCTAAACTCTAAACCCCTAAACTTATTAGGAGTATTGTCAGAGGCCGTAAGAGAACCAACCTCGCGGTTTCAGAGCTCCGAAGGTTTCTAGGTCCCAGGGCTCCGGTTGAAAGGTCCAGGGATTGAATTTATTGGGTTTAGGGAGTTTAGGGTTGAGGGTTTAAGGTTTAGGGCTTAGGGTTTTGGGGTTTAAGGATTGGGCGTAGTTATCTGAGTTCTTGTTAGTCGATATTATTTAAGTTACCGTACAGGGGATCTACAGTAAAAATACCGTTTCTTTATAATGGAAACTTAAAATTAAATCCCTTAACAAGAACCCAGTTATTCCTTTACGGCTCCATCCGATTTGCATATCCTAAATCTCTTAGTCTAAATGGTTAGTTCTCTAAATTAGGGTCCCTTTTTAGGTCCCCAATACAGTACGGCACCCTCATAAAAAGGGTTTAGGGCTTTTAGGGTTTAGGGTTTTTAGGGTTTTGGGTTTAGGTTTTAGGGTTTAGGGTTTAGGTTTTAGGGGTTTAGGGTTTAGGGTTTAAGGGTTTAGGGTTTAGGGTTTAGGGTCAAGGGTTTGCGCAATATCCCCAACCCTGACCCCAAACCTCAGTGATACTGTTGATGACATAAATCCTGCATTGCCTAGGAAGCCTAAACTATGGGAATTATGGGTAATGCAGGATTTATATCATCAGTCGTGGGTCTTGCTTAGGCTAAAGGGCTACATGGGGTATCCCGGTATCCCCTTTATCCTGGAGCCTACCTGAGACCCATGAGCCGTAAACCGAAGGCTCACACCCTCAACTGAACTGAAAACCCTACCTGGGCCCCAAGGAACCTACCCTTTTAGGGCTCCTTATTATCTTTATATAAGTCTTAAAAAACAGGGTAGGTCATTTGGGGGCTAAGGTGGGGCTTGGGGAGCTTTAATAATTAGAACAGGGACTTCTGGGGCTCCTTTAAAAAGTTCTATAAGGACTTGAGATGGGGATTATCTTTGCGGTTAAGGTAGCCCCTAAGCCAGGATTCAGGGTTTAGGATTTAGGGCTTAGGTCCCTAAGCCTTAAAACCCTTCACACCATACAAACTGATCTTCCCTTTCCCTCCCACGGACCAGGGCAGATAGCGGTGTTCTTCGGCAACAAAGGCAGGACCCCCCAAGCGAGAACGGGACCAACATAGTGGGGGTTGGAGTTTAGGATTTAGGGGATCAGGGATTTAGGGTTTAGGGGTTTAGGGGTATAGGGCTTTAGGGGTTTAGGGGTTTAGGGTTTTAGGGGTTTAGGGTTTCGCCCCTACTACTTAGCTTAGGACTCCTTGTTCGAATTTACAACATTCCCTGTGTTTATACTTGTATACACACCTGCAAGCCCTATTCTCATCATTAGGGCCCCTAACATCTATGGTGTCGTGCAGTATTGCTTGTACTGCTTGGGTTTAGGGTGTATTGTCTAGGACAAGGGCTTACAGGTTCAGTTACAGATCGATGTGCTGACTTGTCTGGGTTCTTGCTAAGGGATTTAGTTTAAGTTACCATAATAGGGATCTATGGAAGGTGGTATGGTTTCCTTATTATGGTGACTTAAACTAAATCCTTGAACAAGAACCCAGTTGTTGTGCGATTCTGTGCCATGCTCCCCCGGCTTTCACTAGTCTCCTGCATTGACTGGGGCACGCCAGCTGATCGAGTCAGCACGGCTGAACTCATCGCACCCTCTACCCAGAGAACCCAATACCCCGTAGTTAAGGAATAGGCCTTAAATCATAATATTAAGGCCCCTATCATTTCCTTAATTAAGGAGTATTGGGCTCTCTGGGTACATGACTACATAGACTGACGCATAAAGCCTAAGCCATACACCCTAATCTTGCCCTGAGGCCCTAAACTCTACACTCTCGGCCTTCAAAATTCAAAACCACCCTAAGCCCTGAGCCCTAAACCCAAAGCCTTCCAAACTCAAACCCTGGATATAAGCACCTCGGTATATATACACGCACATAGTGGGGACCCAAAAGAGGACCCTAATTTAGAGAACTACCCATATGCATGTTCTGTATATCTGTAGATATATAGGTAGATAGATAGATAGATAGATAGATAGATAGGTGCATACATACATACATGCATACATTGTAATACATACATACATACATACCATCGTGTGGGGCAAAAAACAAAAAAAAAGGCCCCGAAGGATTTGGAGATTTTAGGGTGAGGGTTTGTAGCTAATGTAAATGTCTAGGCTTTCGGGTTTCTGGGTCTAGGGTTAGGGCTTAGGGCCTTCATCATTAGAATAGGTTTTGTGGCATTTTATCTTCAAACCCGAATAAGGAGCCCGAAAATTGTGTTCCTAAATATTTAGCCCCCTGTCTCACAGCAGCGCATTGCCAGGGGTGGTTGCAGACGCTATGCTGCCAAGGGAATACCAGCTTAGGCATTGTAAGCAGCAAGATTGTTGTCGTTTTGGCTCAGAAGACATTCTGGGAAAGGGCATAGAGGGGCACAAGTTCAAGAAATTGCGGCAGTGACAGCGTGGATTGTCACACGTGGTGAAGCAATCAAGAATGCTGTCGGAAACCCTTTCTGAACATGTCGGAGATTGACAGCGGGTCTTCGGCAGACTGCTCGCTAAAATTACTTGATATCAGGATATTCCAAAAGCAGCCCAGTTACCTGTCTAACGGATTACTATACATACTAGGGTTCCATAGGGGCAAAAAAGCAGTAATGTCGGCAACTGGGCTTCCAGATTACAATAGGCATGCGCATGTAGAGGTCCTTCAAGTAAAGGGATGTTGCGGTCGATGATATAGATCCTGCATTGCCCAGAATAAAGCATATATATATACCATAATTCCCATAGTTTAGGTTCCTTAAAATAATGCAGGACTCATAACATCAACCGTATGAACCCGCGGTCTACCCTAAACCCTACAACTTCTACAATCTACATCCAGGTATTGAGCCCCTTCACCCTGAAACTCATCAGCGCTCCGGAATGAAAGCTCTCAATTCCCTGGGTTTAGGGCTTTGGGGTTCAGGGTGGGGGAGCTCTGCAACATGACTTATAGGTTAGCCTTATACTGAACCTGCAAGCCTTCAAAGTCTACATCCCCGAACCCGGAAGCCCAGAAAAGCCCGAACGCCCTGAACCTGTTGAGCAGCGTCCTACACCGGAATTACGGGAACCCTAAACCCTAAACCCTACACCGGAATTATCGGGATTGCTGGGTTTACGTTTCTTCCGCCAACAGCGGTGTTTCGGAGGTCACGCATCACTGCACACCTTCACTGCGCAGTACTTCGTTCGAGAGGCGGTGCTCTCTCTGAGTGAAGTCCCAAAGCCTAAAGTGGAGGGCTTTAGGATTCAGGGTTTAGGGCCTGGGGTTTAAGGTTTAGAGTTTTAGGGTTTAGGGTTTAGGGTCTCGCCAACAGAATGGCTGCATCTCAGATTCCGGGGGCAACCCTTTAAGGGAGCCCTAATTCCTGAAGGCCCGGAAAACCCTGACCCCTGAGCCTCCTCGGACACCTAAAGGAACCCTCTCACACCGGAAGCCCTGAACTGAAGGAACCCCTGAATGCCCCTAAACCTTTAAACCCGAAAAGTTCTGAGGAACATGGCAAGACCTGAGCAACTCTAGTTGATCTGGGCTTCAGGGCGGTTGGGTTTAGGGTTTAGGGTTCAGGGGTTTAGGGAGGGCTTAGGGGGTTTTGAGGGCTGACTGCCAGGGTCTTTCGGGGTGAGGGTGGAAAGCGAAGGCTAAAGCACCTCAACGTGGAGCACTGACATTAGGGTTTAGGGTTTAGGGTTTTGGATTTAGGGTTTAGGGTTTTGGGTTTAGGGTTTAGGGCAACTGCTGACCCCAATCAAGCTCTGACCCCTGAATCGGTACTGACTTAAGGAGAGTTGGGGTCTTCAGATTTTTTGGTTTAGGTTTTTTTAGGTTGTCTACGGTTTTTAGGGTGTTTAGGGCCTTTAGGGTTTGGGGTTTAGGATTTTTAGGGCCCAGAGTTTAGGGTGTTTAGGGTTTTTAGGGTTTCTAGGGTTTAGGGTTAAGGGACAAGCCCGAGCCCCAAAACCCCCAGCCCTCACAGCAATGATGATAAGGACAGCAATCATATACTTGTAAGACCTACCTTAACCCCACAGAACCTACCCTTTTAAGGACTTACAAAAGGAAATCATAACAAGAAGCCCCAAAAAGGCAGGTTCTTTGGGGTCCAGGTATGCTAAACTGAACATCCGTCAAGGAACCCTGCAAGGAACCCTAAACCCAAAATAGTACACTACGCGTACACAAACCCTTCAAGGAACCCTTTAAGGAACCCTTAAGCCTTAAAGTAAAGGAGCCCTTAAAGGAACCCTTAAGCCGTAATAAACGTAAAGGAACCCTTAAAGGACCCCTTAAGCCTTAAAGTAAAGGAGCCCTTAAAGGAACCCTTAACCCTGAAGCCGAAGCCGTGAGGAGCAGGCCCTTCGCCTTGTGGCAGCGCCCCTGAGCCAGCAGCTCGAGGCGGATGAGCAGGTCGTGTCAGGGCCCAAGGAGTCACTCTCAGGGAGTTTTAGGGCTTTAGGGCGTAAGGGCTTATGTAGGGGCCTCAATAACTACTGTTGTTTATTATAAACCCTGCATTACCTTAAGGACCCTGATTGTGGGTAATGCAGGATTTATGTCATCAACCGTACCAATACTATTCTGAGGGTTCCTTATATCATATTTGTATGATTTAATACTAAAACTATTCAGGTCCCCTATGTTAGTGTGTTTTGGGGTGCTAGGGTTTAGTGCTGCCTTAAGTTGTGTAACTAAACCCTGAACCCTAAACCCTAAACCCTATACCGTGTAGTGTAGGAGGCTCCGAAGAGCGCCAGAGCTCCAGGCGGCCCTGCTGCTTCCTTGCCAGCAACTACCCATAGGCCCCTAAGTAGTTCCTTCTTGCGGTTTTATATTTAGAATCCTATATGGTTTAGGGTTTAGGGGTTTGAGGTTGTAGGGTTTAGGGTTTAGGGTTTAGGGCCCAGACCACCGCCTAATTTGGGACCCTATGCTACTAAGGGGTACTTTAAAGGAACCCCCTTAGGGGGATCTATTTTTGAAGATCCTTCCGGTGGGTCCGGGTAACCCCACCCAGGAGGCTCTCCGGGGAGCCTTTCTTGATGGTTTTTAGCTACTCAGAAACGGTCGAGTCAGGTGGCCTTTGAGTGAGAACCCTAAACCCCTAAACCCCTAAACCCCTGAACCCCTAAACCGCTAAACCCCTAAACCCCTAAACCCCTAAGCCCCTAAACCCCTAAACGAGCCAAGGGAAGGCACTTACGTTTGGGCAACACTGGAGCTTAGGAGCCTTGGAAGCTTTCATCAAAGCCCATGAGACGCAAGCGCTAGGCCCAGAGGGCACAAGGGGCCCTTCATTAAGGAATAATAGGCCTAAAATTTTAGGAGCCTTACTTTGAGGATATAAGGTATATATTCTTTAATTCAGGGGTATTGGGCTCTCTGGATACACCCTGTAATCCTGAACCTTGAACCTGCTAACACCACACTCCAGCCCCTAAACCCGTATGTAACACCCAAACGGCCTTGAACACTACAAAACCCGGAACCCTAATTCAAACCCTACACCCTATACCCTCAACGCTTGCAGAACTTTTAAAAGGCTCTTATATACAACCTCGTTGAACCCCAGGCCTACGACCTTATGAGAGGCAAGCCCCCACAGAACCTTAAAAATTCCCCATAAAATCATTCAACATCCGAGAAAACGCAAAAAAAATCCCAAACGACCACATAAATTAACCCTTTCGTTATCGTAAAACCCTAAGCCCTAAACACTAAATCTTTAAGTTCTAAGCCCTAAGGCAGCGGGTCACCGTGTCGCTTCGAGAGCCTTTCTCCGAGCCACCCTGGCTCCGGCTGCAGTTCCTTCTGCGCGGCGCCTACTTTTGGGGGCCTTTAAGGGTTTAGGGGTTAAGGGTGTTAGGGTTTAGGGGTTTGGGGGGTTTAGGGTTTCTGCGGGGCGCCTACTGCGGTGGCCTAGGTTCCTGAGTAGTACCCTTTTGCCCTTTTTATTGTATGGTTCCCTTAATGAAACTAAATAACAGGAAAAGGGTACCCTTATTATTAAGGGGTCACTCAGGAACCTAGAGGTTCAGGGGCTTAGGATTATAAGGGTTCCTCTAAAGGGCTCTATTAGTCTATAAGGGTACTATAAGGGCTTAGGGTTTAGGATACTTAAAAGGAACCCCAAGGCGGCTCCTCAACAGATTCTTCTAGTCCATTCGGACGGAGAACCCCTTCAGGAGATGGGGCAGACTATGCCGGAGGATTTTGTTGGCGAACTAGTTCAGGCCAAGATCCTTGGGAAGGTTACGCGTTTCTGAGCGACACGCCTTGGGCGACAGTATTGTGGATCGCACGGAAGCTGACGAATTGGTGATCCCTACTCGATCTGAGTTCTGCCTGCTTCTTCCACAAGCAAAAGAATGCCATGGTGGCTGCTTCAGGTGGCTACTGCCGGCCTTCCCGAAGCCAGATCGTCGCGGCCTTTCTCTCAAGAGCAAGTCGTAAGGACCGGAAGGACCAAAGATTAAGGCCCCCACATTACTGCGGTTTAGAGGTTCAGGGGCTTAGGGCTATAAGGGTTCCTTTAAAGGGCTCTATAAGCAGGGTGCTATAAGTGTTTAGGGTTTAGGAGTTTGGGGGTTTAGAGTTTCAGGGGCTTAGGGTGGTTTAGGGGTTTAGGGGCGTAGGGGTTTGGGGTTTTAGGGGTTGGGGGTTTCGGGGGTTAGAGGTTGAGGGGGTTGAGGGGCCTTAGAAATCAGAACGGGGTGTACGGTATATTCTAGAATGATTGTAAATCTATAATGAGGAAACCTCAGGAATAGCATTGGTAATTATTCATGCTTCTATATAGGGGGCTGGGGGTTGCCTTTAGGGTTCCTTTGGAGGGATCTACAAGGGTTCTTAGAAAGGATCTATAGCTACTTGGAGGTTCGTGGGTAGTTATAAGTTAGGGTTCCTTTAAAGGTTCCGTTAAGGGTTCTATAGGGATTTATGATTTAGGCTCTACTTGGAGGTTCATGGGTAGGTAGAAGTAGAGTTCCCCTAATATGGGTTATAAGTATAGTTACCCTACTTATAACCCGACTTACCCTAAACCCTAAACCCTAACAAGTGTTCCTTCTGCATGGGGCCTACGTCTTTGGGGTTGAGGCTGTAGGCTGAAGGGGTTTGGGGGTTGAGGCTTTAGGGTTTCGGGTTTAGGAGTTAGGGGCTTACGGTTTAGGGTTCAGTATGGCGCTTGGTAAGTAGGGTCTTAAGTACCTTACTTGGGGTTAGAAGTATCTATAAGCATAGGTGCCTTGTTTAGAATCCCGTGATCCCTTAAGGGACGGCTTCGGGTTGGGAGGGGGCCTAATGGTTCCTACCGGGCTTCCTATAAGGATGACTCGAAGAGTTCCTACGAGAGGCCTACGGTTCCGTAGGTTTTCTGAGTGCTCCATCTTCTGGGTTCTTCTTATAGGGACTTAATTTAAGTTACCATAACAAGGAAACCACATTATTTACTATGAATCTCTATGATGGTAACTTAAATTACGTCCCTTAACAAGAACCCAGTCTTATGAAGGTCCCAAGGGAAGTGTGAGGCCAATCATGTGACCTTAATGCAGGTTCTCTAGACCACCTGTGGTCTATGCTTAAAGGAGCACTAAAGGCACTAACGGTCGTGGGTTGTGAGGGTTTAGGATTGAGGGTATATGATGTAAACTCAGCTTGTGCTGATAACTCTGGCTGGACTCTTGCCGCGGTGTTCTTGTTTTTGCTAGTCTCGCTGTTCTGGCTTTCCTTGCTCTTACTGTAATCAACTTAATGTTGAGTATTGTTTTGTTGACTTTTGTTGTGTTGGTCATGGTTGTGTTTGGTCTTGTTGGTGATGTTTCTGCCTGTTGCTGTTCTGGGCATCATGAATAAAAATCTGCCTCAAAGCTTTAGACCCAGGTTCCGGGATGTCGGCGCACAACCCGGGGAGATCTACTCCAAAAGAACCGACTCGGAGCCGCGTACGCGTGAAGTACAGGGAATGCATTTGTCGATCTAGGACACCAACGGCGACTTCCGTGACGAAGATGGTGATAATGACGATGACGACGACGATGATGGTGATCAGGATGAATGTGGCAATGACGATGGCGATGCCGATTATGATCACGATGGTGATGTTGATGGTGGGTGATGGTGATGCTGGCGATGATGTCGATCATGGTGATGTCGAGGGCGAGGGTGAGGACATGGGCCAAGGCCAGGTTACGGCGATGCTCAAGGCCTTCAAAACCCAAGCTCTCACGCGAAGGTCCCTGTTTGGTCATAACATCCGAGGCTAGTGTCGTCCCAGTAAAAAAACTTCTCCTATACCCAACCTTTAAATTGCTTGGTTCTTATGATGTTTAATGTAGTAGTAACCTGACAGTTTAACCTTTGATTTTCGTGGCTAAGTCAATAAGGTACAAAGCAGAACCGTTGTATACCAACGGCTGTCGACTTCTCTAGCAGACCTAACCCTAAACCCTAAACCCTGGCCCTTGCTTTGGATTTCGCGTGGAGGCCGGATGCGACACCGAGGAGGCCAGGCTTTTGGGCCCTCCTCCACTGGCCGCTTTGGGGGCGATTCACATACTTAGGGTTTAGGGTGGCTTTAATAATAAATACCTATACAGTTTTTGGCGGGCTCCTTCTTATAGTTATGATATAATTATAGTATAAT
Organism: Symbiodinium necroappetens; assembly: GCA_905231915.1. Classification (NCBI taxonomy): domain Eukaryota; class Dinophyceae; order Suessiales; family Symbiodiniaceae; genus Symbiodinium; species Symbiodinium necroappetens. Next base: position 13,418 of record CAJNJA010007882.1, read on the forward strand.
ATATACCCCAAAACCCTATTCTAATCTTTAAGGCCCTACATTATTTAGTTAGCCAGCTGGCTATGCTAGCTATGTAGGTATGTATGTACGTACGTCATTTGGGACTTTATGTACTTGTCTGTTTTTGGCTGGTGACTACTGCTAGATTGCTTTTGCGGTGTATTGGTGTGTTTGTTCTTTGGGGAGGTCTGATGGGGAGTTGTTTTGGGGGTCAGCTCGGAGCCCTGAGAGGAGCTTTTAGGCCTGTGCTTGGAGGTTCGTGGGTAGTTTCACTGGGGGATATGAGCGGGGTAGCTATAATTCTAACGCATATTAGGTGACTTGGAACCCGACTTATAGCAACCCATGACCCCCATAGTAGGTCGTTTACTGCGGTTTGGGCTTAGGACTTAGGAGAGTTTAGAGTTTATGGTTCAGGGAAGGACTCCCACCCACTGCTAGTAGCGCAAGCGATAGTGGTACCGTAGTTGTGTTCGGGTCCCTAAACCCTAAACCTAAACCCAAATGGTTTACGAGGTGCTGCAGGCCGTACTGGCCCAGGCATATACCTCACTCTGGCGTGCAATCTTAGTTTAGGGTTTAGGGTTTAGGGTTTCGGGTTAGGGCTTAGGGCTTTGAGTTTCAATCCACGTAGGTTCAGAGATTACACCCCAACCGTTTTTCAAGCACGACGACCACTAATCAGTATTGGCTTATGCCAGTCTCTGCCCTGAAACCCTGCAGGACCCTAAACCCTAAAGCCCCAATGCCCTAAAACCCCTAAAACTCTAAAGCCTTCAGCCCGAGACCCTAAACCCTAAATTTTGTTTTAGCCCTCAAGCCTCGGCCTCAGGGTTTGGCTTTGATTTAAGGGCGCTGAAGATGCTTAGCTCCCATTCCACGCAGCCACAGTTGCGGGCTTAAGACGTGTTGCAGCGCAGGGTTTAGGGGCCTGAATTTGGGGTTTATGGCTGACGGGTTGGGGCTTGTAGTTGTTTATTGTTGAGGGGAAAGCTGCAAAGTGATAGTGGCCTCGGGTGTGGGAAAGTTCCGAGAGGGCTTTTACGTCCGTCATAGTGCAAATTTAGGCTACGGCAAAGGGCAGTTGGGGGGTGCAGAAAAATTCAGACCCCCAATCCCCGAATTGTCACGACAGAGCCCGCAAAGCAGGATCCAGCTCAAGTTTCCTATCATCTTGCCGAAGTTTATGGTGCGGTGCCGAGTCACAGGATATGTGGCGGGGGCAATTAGAAGCAGGGTTAGACGAAATGTAGGTCTGTGTGGCCGCATTTGCCTGTTGTGGCCCCGATTCAGCTTCTACTATGCGCTTGTAACCCAAACCATCATGCTGCTGAACCCTAAGCCCTTGTTCAGTCCGGCGCTCAAAACTACAACTTACATGGCCAGCAGCCGGCAGGAAGCTCGCACCTTTCCCCCATGAACCCAGTCAGCCCCAAACCCTATATGGGTAGTTCTCTAACTTAGAGACCCCTTATGCGGATCCCCAAATCCACGGCACCCTTATGAGCCTTAAGTTAGCGAATCACCCAACCCTAAACCCAAAACACAAAACCCTAAACCCTAAACCCTAAACCCTAACCCCATATCCCCTCAGCCCCGCAAGGACTACAAAAGCCTAAAGCCGCATCCGGGAAGAGAGCTAGGTTCCCTAAACCCTACTTGCAGGTTCATGGGTAGTTTTAAAGGGGGGGGTTCATAGGGTTCCTTAAAGGGTTCCATAAGGGTTTAGGGGTTTAGGCTTTAGGGTTTAGGGTTATGAATGGGGTTCTAAGTCCCCAAATATGGGCTTTGATTACAGTTACCCTACTTATATCCCCACTTATAACTACCCCTGAACCTTCAAGTACAAACCTAAAGCGGGAAGGTTTGCACAGACCGAAACCCAAGGCTCGAGCCAGCTAGGTGGCCCAAATAAGCCGGCTGCACTCGAAGGCACCTGAGCTCCTAAGCCCCGAAGAGCCTACGAAGAGTTTTGGTTTTGGGGGGCAATTGAAGGTTAAAGGTCTAAGGGTTTAGGGTGTGGTTTTTGGGGTGCTTGAAGAGGTTAAGGGATAAAAGGACTTGGGGTCGGGGTCTTGGGGTTTAGAGGCTCTAGCTTGGGTTACTTGAAACTTCAAGGCCGGTGTTTTCTTTCTTTTTTGTGAGGGGGGGAGGGGCTGTAAGGGTAAGCCCTAAACCCTAAACCCCAAAACCCCTAAACCCCTAAACACCAAAACCCCTAAACCCCTAAACACCAAAACCCCTAAACCCCAAAACCCCTAAACCCCAAAACCCCAAAACCCCAAGCCCCCGGGTGTGGGGGGCGTCGAGCCCGCAGAGGCCGAAACCTGCAAAGCCAATGTGCTTTTGTTTTTAATATTCTGTCGGAGTAAGGGTCCCTTAAGTGAGGGCTTAGGGTTTAGGGTTTTGTTAATTT